>CAIGRM010238939.1:0-11973 GCA_903798335.1 Fraxinus albicans
TTTTTTGTGAGGCCTCATAAAGAAAAATCGCCTCAGCACTTAGTTTCGCCTTTTTAAACCTTGGTTGACTGTGATCAACTTCAAATTAATTTACTTTCGAAAAGTCTAAAAATCATGCTTCTGATTTCCAAGAATCTGGAGCACTCTAAATTACAAATTAAGTAGCAAACCAAATAGTTAGAATTCTCTGCGATTCTTTGAACTAGTTCAAATTGTTTGTTCTGAAATTGAATTGTATGATTGCCTCATAAGTTTTAATATCTTTCTAGTATTTCTTTCAGCCCTGAAAGATCTTGCTTCAATTTGGAAATGTCATGATTCCCTTTATTGATACTAGCATGGATATTTTTTGATTTGCATAAGATCCATATTCCATATAAAGAAACTATGGTATAAAGTTTAGGTTCATTGAGTTGAGTTTATCCTCTTAAACAAACTGAAAGTTAAAAATGGATATCCAGCTAGATAATACAAATCTATTGGTAAATAAACGATGGGTAAGTTTACCTAGCAAAAGAATTCAGTAGACATTTCTATGATGTAGATGAAGATGAAGATGTTTGATAGTGTGACACTACTGTGTTTGGACAATACCAAAACTTGATTAGTGATAAGTTACTTGAGTGAATATGTAACTAGAAACTGCTCCCTAATTTAAGGTTTCTTCTACCGTAGATACCATGTTGCAGGAACTATGGCCGTCTTTTATGCTCGTGAACCATATATCAATACTGATGCTGTACACGTGACTCGTTTTTTTGGCCTTGCTCCAGTGGGAAATAAAGATAAACAGGTTTCGTTCTTTTTCTGATGTTACTTTTCTGAACTTCTCTAAGCTGTGATATTGTGCTGTTTACGCACTGTATAGTTTCTTAATATTGCTCCCCATGCTTTCTAAATCTTCCTTACCTCAAGGAAAGTATTTAATTTGTTTAGGGTTGCTTAATATGCTTCTTCAACACTGTATTGAATCATTTCATAGCTCTTTGTTTCTTTCTTTCTTCCAGAAGTTTATGCATGCAATTTCTCCGATGCCTGCTTCTACGATGTCGACTTCTGAGCTTTGCACGAAGCCGCAGAATGCTACTTTGTCTCCATATACAGTTGTGGACAAAGCAAGCCCCACCAATGGAGCAACAAAGAGACCTGATGATTCTGATTCGCAGTATTGGCGGTATGATGTCTCACGGAAAAGGCAAAAACATGGAGATAGTGATGGTGATAAATTGTGCTTTAAATATGTATCGTCTGGGTCTTGTCCGAGAGGCGAGAAGTGCCATTTTCGACATGATACAGATGCTAGGGAACAGTCTCTGAGGGGTGTCTGTTTTGACTTTTTAAACAAAGGACAGTGTGAAAGAGGCCCAGATTGCAATTTTAAGCACAGTTTACAAGAAGATGGTGAAGGATTTCCTAGTGGGAGATCTGGATCTCGGACAGGAGGCTCTAACAGGTCAAAGTTTACTGAATTTCTTTAATCTAATTTTTTAAATTTTGAGATGTTACAGTTCAAAAATTAATCCACTGATATTAAAATTATTTAATTGGACAATAATTTCGCTAGGATTTGAGACCACGGTGTTAAAATAATAGACAAATTAACTTAGCTATCACAAAGATTGCAAATTCAAAAAAATTTCTTGTGAGGATACCAATCCATCATGAAGACTTGCGTAATGCTCTATGGATTTGGATAAGGATTTATTGTCCATTATATATAACTCAAAAGCATCAAAGAAATGTTGGATTTGCAATTATGGGTTGGAAAACCAAAGGACCAACTTTTTCAGGTTGCAATAGAGTGTAAAAGTTTGCCTGTTTAACTTCAGTATTGGCTTGCTCAATTACTTTCGTGGTGTTTTCCCATTTGCATGGTAGAAATTAAGGTGAAGTTTGATCCCCATTTTTTTCTCTCTTCTTTTCAATCACACATTCTTCAATAAAATAATATTACACGCTAATCCAAAATTTTTCCTTATTTTTTAACTACACTTTTTCTATCAATCTACTATTCTAAAATACATTCTTAGAAAATAATGGGGCTCAAACAAGCTTTAACTATGATAACGGTTACTTTGTTTCAGGTCCAAGGAATGCTGGTTTTGTTTGTCAAGCAACAGTGTGGAGTCTCATTTAATCACTACTATAGGAGAACACTACTATTGTGCACTTGCTAAAGGACCATTAGTACAAGAACATATTCTAATAATACCTGTTGAACATTCACCAAACACACTTTCTCTACCATCAGAATGTGAAGAGGAATTATCTAGATATCAAAGCAGTCTTAAAGCTTATTTCAAGAACCAAGGGAAGGAAGTAGTTTTCTTTGAGTGGGTTTCCAAAAAAGCAACTCATGCAAATCTTCAGGTACTGAAATTATACTCTTTCCTTTATGGTAATCTTAATGGTGGCATCAAGTTGCTTGTTGTCTTTTGTTTGTCATCCTCTATAGAAAATTCAAAACTGGATCGGACAGTGTAAAATGACTGGGAATCATTGTTTCGGCTGCATAGTATGACATCTTATAGGTCTGAACATGGCTATCTGCAGCTTGTTACTCTTACCGTTAGTTAACATTTAATGTTTTGTTATAGTTACTATCTTTTAGGGGTGGCAACGAGCCCAACCGGCCCATAGACACCCGAGCTCGGCTCGACCCTATGGACGAGCCGAGCTCCCTTTGGCTAGTGAGCCTCACGAGCCGAGCCGCCTTTTTTTCTATTTTTTAAATAAATTATTAAGTAAGCCTGAAAAGGAGCAATATTTTAAGAAATTAATAAAATAAATCCAAAAATAAGGAATAAAAAATGGGCTGGCCGACTAGCCCACTCGTTTGGGTTCATTGGCTCGTACCCGAGAGAACCAGCCGAGCAGACTCTGCTCATTAAAAAAATGAAAAAAAAAAAAAAAGGAGCTCGGCTTTGCCCATGGCTTGTCTCAAAACGAGCCCAAGCCCCCCTTGACTGAGTGGGGACTGGCCGAACCACGAGCCACTCGGCCCGTTTGCCACCCACCCCTGTTTTTTTNGAGCCCAAGCCCCCCTTGACTGAGTGGGGACTGGCCGAACCACGAGCCACTCGGCCCGTTTGCCACCCACCCCTGTTTTTTTTCAATTTTTCTTTACATTCAAAAATTTGTACATTGATTATGTGAAAACTTTATTATTGGCCAAGGTATATCAAACTAACCTCTTGTGCACATTTCCATTTTCTATTTTTGCTTTCAGGCTGTTCCTATTCCATCATCTAGAGCATCTTCTGCTGAAGATATTTTTAATTTAGCTGCTAAAAAGATGGGTTTCAAATTTTCCACAATCAAAAGTAAGGCTTTCTTGACCTGCTGCAATATGTATAAACTTCTGAACAGTTCTGTGACTAGAAATACTCATAAGGTGTTTTTGTTGGCTCTCAATTTCCATTCAGTAACATAGTAGCTGTGTGGCTGTCACGTGGTCTTTATTATGACTGGTTGCAATGACTTAAATAGATGATATACTTGCCAGTTGCCTCCATAGATGAGTAGGAAAGGTTCAACTTCCTTTAGTAGCAACACAGGATGCCAAATTTTTCTTCTCCCTTTTTCTGAGTTGATAATGCATTGCAACACATACTCAAGTTCCATCTGTGCATTCAGAAAAGTGGAGTATATCATCTCAAGCCTTATAAACTTATTGTACATCTAATAGGTTTCTTCTGGCATCTTCTTGTTTTTTACTCAGTAACATAACATGTGCAACTGAGAGTGGATAAAAATAGCTTGCTAGCGTTGCAGATGCTCAATCTTAAATATGTTCTGAATCTCAATTGGACGGTGCATCTCTGGAAAATTGCAATCCCTAAACGAATGTGTCTTTTTGTACTGTGGTTCCTCATCTCCAACAGTTTTATTCATTGCAGATTCAGAAGGAAGGAAAATGTTGCGTTTGCATTTCGACAGGAATTTCAGTTTATTTTATGTGGAAGTTCCTGGGGGTACAATCTTGTCCCATGCTGTTGAGGAGAATGAAAATTTTCCTGCCCAGTTCGGTCGGGAGGTATGTTTTCCCTTCCAGGAAACTATTATGATTATAGAGATTATTTATTTTCCAGAAAGGTGATCAAATGGATGATCTAGGTTTAAAGGAAAAGGTTCATCGAAGGATAAATTTAATGCATTATAGATGCTATATTAGTTGAGTGCTTACTGAATGTACTTCCAAAAAAGTTCGTGAGATCAATGTTTAAAAAAGGCATAATTGGGTACTGTGTCATTTTATCACCGGTAGACAAGAATGAAGCCTCGAGGTGCTTTTGAGGCACTAGCCTCAAGATAGAACAATACAAGAATTCAAAAGAATACACAAATACAAAAACATGCTCATAATATACCATAAACCCTTTAAAAGCACTCCATAATAAAACTGACAAAATTATATGTTTAACTTGCAAATAACCATAAATAGATGAAGAGAGTAGATAATAATTTCTCTCAAATTAGTAATCATGTAACAAAATTATAATTTATTATTGAAAGTGGAACAACTTAAAAATTTCTTACATCATCACTACTAATAATCATTGACATCATGATCATCCTTATTATAAGTTTATATTCATTCTCTGTCTCCTCCAATTGCAATTTCGTGTTCTCCCTCCACGTGTGTAGAAAAAGAAAATAGAAGACCCCATTAAACATTTTAGGTTATAAAGAAATAACTTAAAAAGCTATGGCCAATAATAAAATGATTGAAAAAAGCAAGGCATGCGAGCAAACACCTTAGTTGGCTTGAGGAGTAAGCTCGCAAATGGCATTTAAGGTGTGGGTTTTTAGGTGTTCTATGATAGAGTGGGATTCGAGACATAAGCCTCAAATGTCTTTTTAAACCATGCGTGAGATACTAGGCTTCATGGGTGACGTTGCCCTAGTGATGCTTGGTTCTTACAGTTTCTTTCCTTGTTTCCATCAAATATTCCATCCTTAACTTGGTACCTGTTTGACACTCTTTAATTTATTTTATGGTTTCCTACAAGACCATTTTCAACCACACATTCGCACAATAAAATGTTATACATCTATATCAAAAACTTTTCCCTACTTTTTAACCACACACACTCCTAAAAATCACTATTCAAAACTCTTTTTTTCTACCAAAATGGTTTCCAAACAGGCTCTTAGTTTCCATTGATCACAACTTACACCACCATAGTCTTACCATTAGCCTGTGAAGGTACAACTACAATCTACTAATGGAATTGCCAAATTTGTTCTCTACTATCACGTGTTAGTTATACTACATTCTTTCTTGTAAATGAACTTTCATTTTTTTCTTTTTTTATTTTTGAATTAAGAAAGTATTATCCGAGTACTCCAATACTTGCAGAATAGTTCCACAGACATTCTAATATTAGCTTAACATTTTCATATATCACAACTTCATTAACTTTTGAGCCTACTCATCAGCTTGTCGTGAACTTTGACAAGTCACATGTTTGATGGCTAGACACAGACCTACCTGTTAGCATATGAGCATAATAACAATGGATTTTTATTTTGACCTTTTATCACGGCAGCCAACTAGGTAACTGATGTGCAAAACCATTTGGCAGGCTAATATTTAGTTAGGTGGAGGCCAAGGCCTTGCTCAAGTGCTAAGAGCAAAGCCTTTCCAGGCCAATGGGACCTTTAGTCCCCCTTGAAACTTGTATATCCTCTTTTTTTTCCTGAGCACCGTCTATTCTCATTTTAATCCAATGAAAAATAAAATAAATTTACCTCTCTCAAATTGTAGGTTATGGCTGGGTTGTTGAATGTAGCTGATAAGGCTGACTGGAGGAATTCTCAGCTCAGCAAAGATGAAGAAACAAAAATGGCAGAAGGTTTTAAGAGTCGATTTGAGGAGTATGACACAAATCGTTGATTTTTACAACAGAAGGTATGCAAGGATACCATTGGAAGTAATGCCCTGGCAAGTTACAACTCACTTTTCAATTTTGTTTACTTTTGACCATTTGATTGTTGCTAGTAATTATAGCTGTCAACTTATATATTGCTCATATTTTTGCTTATCATCTCATCCTCCACATAGATTGTGATTTTGTTTGACAGGATTCGGATTATCATTCTGGAAGCTGGATCACGTGTACCTACTAACGCAGAAAGCGATCATCCTTAGTGGATCTTATGGTACCTATTTGGCAGTGTCTGACCAAATGACTCGACCAGCTCAGATTACGAGTACTTGCATTATAAGTTGATTCATGCTGTTTATGGGCCACCGTATTTTTTCCTCGTATAAGATTGTTATGTTGCACATTCTTTATACGAAGCAATAGGAGGAATTGCGGTGTTGACGATATGTTGCAATTGCGGTGTTGCCGATGCAGGCGTTGTCTCTCCGTCTCTTGCAAGATCACTGAAGGTCCAAATAAGCTTGAATGGAACTTTGATATCTTTTTCTTTTTCTTCCTTCAGTTTGAGGCCTCCGACCTTAATTATATTGTCATTCGAAGTTAGTTTTGCTCGTTCTCGATATTTGTCTTGGTTTTGGATAAAATATTTGTAACTGTCCCTGATTTTAGGTTTGTTTTTTACCTCTCAAACAATGGCTGAAAAAATCAATTGAAACCTTCGGGATGAAAAGAAGGCTATGTATGATTCCACGAACACCTGTTTCACTGATTTTGGAGAAAAAAATGATTTGGAATAGTAATTGATGTAAGAATGTGTAATTAAAAAATAGAGAGAATTTTTGGATTTATGTGTTCTAGTATTTTATTAATAGAATGTGGTTGAAATGAAGAATGAAAGAAAAAAAATGAAAAAGCAATAAAAAAATGTCAAAGTTCAAGTAAATAGCTTGATAGAAAAGAAAGCATATTCAAAATTGAAAGAGTTTTGCTATAGTTACATAGCAAAACACACAAGTTTCACATAATGGCCACATGGCCACCCACAATTGGGGGTGGGGGCGCAATTGTGGGTGGCCATGTGGCGATTATGTGAAACTTTATGGGTACCATTATGTACACATAGCTTAATTCAAATTGAAAAGGTCTGTCTGCTGATCTCCTGAGCAATTTGCTGAATTTCTCAAGCCACTGCTTCACAAGAATTTCAAAAGTGGACGAACATTACCAAATTTTGTTCTGTGTGGTGAGGAATTATGTCCAATAGAAATCCCAAATAGAATGATTATATATGGGGCCAGGCTAAATGAATGGAGAGACTACTGACTAGCCAGATGGAGAATGGGTAAATTAAATCAGTGTAACAACATAATGCACGCAACACAACATCTAGACAAATACAACATGCTTTTTTTTTTTTTTTTGCAAATATTCTAGCTACCAATTCTGTCAAGTCTTCGAACATTCAAGCATGTGGTCTTTAAATTTTTGCAACTCCTCTATAACCTCCTCCTCAGGTCTGTACAACAAATCTGTCATACGCCATATCTGGAAAGACCACAAACAATTTCACAATTTCACGTCGGATTAGAACAAATCAACCAGCAGAAAATTGTACCAATAGGGCAACATTCTAATACCTGTAAAGTACCACCTCCACCAGAGGATTCTCCATCATCAGATACACTAGCAACTGTCCATGGGTCAGAAGCATTCCAGTGGAAGTCAACAACCTTATCTCTGGAATCAAAGTATTATTGCATTAAGTTCAAATTAATTCACAGGTCCTTAAAAGCAGTTCCAATGGGAATTACATGTCAGACTAGAAGAAAATGACGTTCACAGGTAAAGCACAAAGTGAAAATGTACAACAGGTCTCCTCAAGCAGTTCCAATGGTAATTACGTGTCAGATAGACTATAACAAAATGAAGTTCACAGGGAGGAAAGCAGAGAGTGAAAATGTACTCTCTGAAGTTATTAATGAACTCTAGCATCCATCCAGTATGATGCAATTTTTATGTCTGTTTCCACAGGATGCATATGATACATAGTTCTCCAGGATTAATTTTCTCCATTACCTGCTGTTTTTTAATATTAATTGCACTTTTTTAGGTACATGCCATCTAAATTTTAACAATTTAACACATCATGAATCTAAAGAAATTCAAGTCAGTAACTCTAGCATACGAATCATTGCTCTCCATATTGTGAACAAGAATACTTCAATAATAAATATAATGTATCGGCAGATGAGAGTAAGGGCACGTGACAGCAAGATCCTACACTACAAAAAAAAGTACACGGTACTCGTTTTGCTAAGAGAAAGGTTGAAACTTTCTAACCTGTGGCCAGCATGTTGGAAAAACAACCCTGGAGGAGCATTTGGAGATTTGGACTCACTTTCTTTCTTTTTATCAACCTGAAATATGGTAACCAAGATAAAAGTGTTCAGAAATCCATCAGTGTATATTAGGATCGCCATAAATTATCTCGTGTTAGGTGAGAACGAAGTTATTCTAGTGTTGATTTGTTGATGGCCTTGAACAATTACATCTTTAACATGATACGCACACTCGAAATTATTTTCTGTACAACAGGTTTGACGCATCAACCTTCTGATAGCAGTTAATACCACAATGAGAAGAGTGGAAAAGAGTAATATGAAAATCAGGAGCTTCCCACCTTCTCATAATCCCAGATGTTCAACAGACCATCTTCTGCTGAGGACCCAAAGACCGAGCGTTTGCCTGGTGACCACTGGAATTTGTATAATTGGTTAAAGTTAAGTGAACAAATAGATTGGACATGCATAGTCGGAAAAAATATAATCAGCAAAAGCGAATGCAATACCTGGACACAAAGAACAGAAGATGTATGACCTGCAAATTTATGGACAGGCAATCCGACTCCATCAGAGTTTAAATTGCGGCGATCAAACATGTGAATTGTATGATCCGCGGACCTGAATGAATGAGATTGCATAAGAACCTAAATCTTTGATGAACTTAACTTGCATAAAAGAACGAAAGACACATTATCAAATGTTACATATAAATACTTTTATGATCATCATATGGGGGATATATGCATATTTAACAGACCGACCCACCCAGTTAGGATATAATTTTCATCGTGAGAATTCCAATCTACACAATGAAGATCAGCACTGTGCGCTTTTTCAACCTAGTCATGATACAAAGATTAGTAACCCAGGTCAGAAACAGTAACTAAACTGAATTTGAAATTTAGTCTATATGTCAACAAAATTTGAAGAATACAAGACATACAAAATAGAATAAAAACATTGATAAAATAAAGAAGGATAATAGTACTAAACATAAAAATTCTTATAAATATTCTTCAACCAGTACAGAATATTCAAATATTTTAATGGACTGACTAATGGAAGAACAGGTCAGCTTTCCAGAAAGGTTATGGGGAAAATAATCTGCTCTAATTTGATTCCGAAGTTCTGCACTGAACTTGAAAGGGACAAAAGTTTTGCAATTTCCGACCAAAAACTCCACACAGAATCTACTGACGAATAATCCAGCGTCGACGTAGGCAGAAGACGGGGTAGGAATACAGCACAACACTTAAACTGCTTCAGAAAAGAGACATATCTATACCTTACTACCTTACTCGATGATAAAGAAGTTGACATGTGTATATGGAAATGCTAATAAGGGACTTGTCAATTTGACAATATTATTTGAATAAAGTATACATTGCAAATATATAATATTAATGTTGAACCACTTTAACTAAAAGCTCAAGTTGTTGATAAGATGACACGTACAACATTTAATTATTGCCTTCAACATGCCTCACATGTGGGTGGGATTTTTATTTTTTTTCCATCAAAGTCTTAACATGTCCACAATTTCTTTAAAATGGGTGGCGATGGAACATGAACCCAGGACCTTTACATGTTTTCATGCTATGTTATCACCGATCTAAAAGTTTAAGATGTCAGATAATGGTATGTGTATAGCATTTAATTATTGGATTCAACAATAAATAAGACAAATGCAACCAAAAGATGCTTCAAAATTCAGGCATTAATATCTCATCACAAATTAAAGGAAGTTGTTACACTCAAAATATAAATATCAGGTCATCTAGCAAAATTCCTTCTTCAAATGAGACTAATGTTTCGAAAGTTCAAACAGAGTCAATCATACAAGTCTTAATGTTATATTTTACGGGAAAATGACCCTTTTAATTTACTGTTGTAGGAGAATCAAAGATTCAAAATATTGTTCAGCAGTACACAGTAGATGAGTTAAAGCACTTGATGAGAACGCAATAATAACCTAATTCATGAGCCCCAATGCAGCCTAATGTCAATTGAGTCCATGTTCAAAGAATATTGTGGTCTATCCTAAAGAATGGAAAAATTGCATAATATCAAGCATTAAAGAAAATGGATCATCTAACCTTCACTACAGGACCACATCCTATCCTTGCATCCCATAGTATCAAACAAGAATCATCTCCAACGCTACAAAACTGCTGCGAACTTCATCAGCATGACAAATATATCAGATTCAAGTCGCCACTTCAAAAACTTATAACAGCATTACATATTTAGGAAGAAAAGAACAGATACTCAAGATAGCTGCAACATTTTCATAAGTTCGAAGAAACACGTCATAATAAATGTGTCAGTAAAAGAAAATAGAAAGGGAAAAAAGGAAAGCAAATGGCCTCATGATTAATCACAAAAGCAGCCTTGAAGAAAATAATAAGTCGCAGACAATGATGAGGATCAAAAAACTTTGGTTTATATATAAAATATAAATACACGTGTAATCCATCATGTTAATGATGCATGAAAGATACCTGGACGGGCAAAATTGCACATCCTCAACTGTATCATCATGCCCTTGGAAAACCCCTCGGGGACTAATAGAAGAATTATCAGCAGCTTTTACAACTGAACCAGCAGATCCTGTTAATTGGCCAGCATCTGTGGCCAATGTTGAAACATGATCCTGAATGCTCCACAACACCACAGATTTATCTTTTCCTGTCAGAAATTTCATTGTGTCAAAACAACAAAGCTTAGTAGAGAATGCCAGAAGAATGAAACTATTCCAGATGATTAAAAAGGAGAAAATAATAGATTCATTATTCATACCTCCTGAAAGCACAAAGGGTTCAGCTGGGCACATTGCAAGTGCAAATTCTGCATTATCTTGGTGTCCAGATAACACCTAGAAGAAGGCAACAGGTTATGTTCCATGGTCTTTACCTCAGAAAACACACAACCAATGAACCAATAGACAATTAATCTAATCCACTAGAGTTGCCACAGGAAGAGAGCAAATTGCCAATGTAGATTTGAATGAGAATGGCTTCAAGTTACAGCAGGAGAAACTGGAATAGAACACGACAACAGAACCTAAAAAAAAAAAACAAGTTCTAAAAAGGACCTGTTCAAGTGGTAGCTATATAACAGTGACATTATTGTATACGTATTCTCATTGCAATCCTCCTTTAGAGTAAGGACTACCAAATCATTTCTTGTGGAACTCATGATTCTTGAAAGTGGTACAGTTTGTTGCAAACCCTTCACCACATGCAGAATATCATCTCTTAGAATTTGACTTGGGAGCAAGCCATTTTTGGAAAACACCATGTCCAGAAGCACCAAAACATTATTTTATTTTATTTTCATCTTGAAGAAATTTCTATTAGGATTCAAGTCTAGCGTCCAAAACTAAAATAGACATCCTACAGCTTTGAAAATTGTACGAAGCCATACTCTGGATATGAAAGTAAATGGACAGAAAGTAGTGTAGCTTTTAATATATCAAGGCATTATTCCATAACCAATTGCAACGAGCAATGCATCAATGTGTCAAATATACTCAATAAAAGACTCGATGCCCCTCTTTGTCATTAAATAGAACTAAAATAACAACTAAATATGGAAGCAATCAATTACAATATTAATTAATGGTAAAAACAATATATTTATATCTAATACAATTATAATAATATAATCGGAATCTTCGACGATCTCCGGAATCTTATTCAATCTCATTGACATTTTGATGATCACAAGTTTCGTCTTGT
>CAIGRM010238946.1:0-20216 GCA_903798335.1 Fraxinus albicans
ACTCACCAAATGACATTGTGACCAAATTATAATTCTAGGGAAGAGCTTGAGTTCGAATTTTTACAATTGAATGAAAACTATTAAAACTTAATAAGGATTCCAATAATGCTAAGGATACCAATAATGTCAAACTCGGCAAGTTCCCTAATGGCAATTATTCCAATAATCTTTAAAGATAGTCAAGGGTTCGACTCCCCCTACCTATTGCCATTAATTTTCATAAAAATTGTAAAATGGTAAAAATTAGAGAACTAAAAATAAATGAATTGCAAGCTAGGGAATCCAGAGACATCTCATAAGAATTGCTACCTCTAATCAACTCAACTGAAGGAGAAATTTGAAAATGAAATGAAATAACAGTTATATAAGCTAAAAAATTTATTCATCGTAAAAAAAAAAAAAAAAATCCCAACAGATCCGGCACGAGCGACCGAAGGGGCTCGCCAGGTACTGGGTCGGCCTCACGTTTCACTCACTATATTTCATTAAACACTGAACTTTAAAAATGCTTTAGAGTGGTCACATAAATTTAACATGTTGTACTTCATCACTCACTCACCATGTTTCACTATTCACTGAACTTATACATCCGTCATATTTTACTCATTTAACTTTGAAATGCTTCCAAATGGTCATTGAATCCAACTATTCAAAAATTGAAAATTTTTAAAGTATAAAGTAACATACACGAAGATGACGCATTTCTTTCCTCTTGAATTACCTTGTGACAACACTCAAATTTATATTTTGTTAGTTTTGATTAATATTATTGACTCTAAATTGAAAATTTCACTGGCTATTTGAGATACAAATTTGTATTTTCATAATTTGGGTCTATGTTCTTAATCGAAATAATGAAATAATTTTTTTATTTTATTTTCTTGACGTAAAGAAAGAGTATGATCTAAATTAAGACTTATATCAATTTGAAACTAACATCTTCTTTCTCCTTAAACATGACGGCTAGAGAAATTATATTTTCTTCACCAATATCAATATTCTTGTGTTAAATTGAGAATCTCATTATCCAGTCAATATTTATTTTATTTTCTTGATATAGGTCTAATCTCATAAAAAATTAACTTGAAAACATTACGAAATTTAAGGATCACTTGAAAGTATTTCAAAGTCCAGTTAGTAAAATTTGATGAAAATATAAGTTCAACAACTAATGAGATATGGTGAGTGGGTGATGGATTACAACTTGTTAAGTTCGGTGACTAATGAAATATGATGAGCGATGGAGTACAACATGTTAAATTTTAATGACTTATGAAATATGATGAGCGATGGAGTACAACGTGTTAAATTTTAGTGATCACTCTAAAACATTTTCATTTTAAAGTTTAGTGATTAATTCGACTAAACTCGTATTTTTACTATATGCAAAAATCTGGCTAGTAAAACCACCGGAGCATGGAGGTGAACACTGATAAACCACCGATGGAAGCGATGGCGAAGGGGCTATGGGTGCTGGCAGACTACAATTATAGATCATTAATGGGTTTCACTGTGTTCTTGTATTCTTGCTACTATATATTGTTCCAATGATACTTACCTATAGTGGTGGTAATGGGTTGAGTCTAGCCGGCTCGACCTATCTATCCACGAGCTCTGCTCATCACAGTGACGAGCCGAGCCCACGAGCTTTAGTTTCTCTTCTTTTTTTTTTTTTTACTTTTTGTTCACATTTTTTCTCGCTTGGGATCATGTGCATGGTCCACAACCCGTTCGTGAGCTTGACGAGCCACGGCTCGGGCTCGAGTACGAGCTCAATCCATGAGTCGAGCTTTGATGAGATACTCAGCCATTTTGCCAACCCTACTTACCTATGTTCTCTCTTTTCTCAAAATTGTGATAGCTTCATTGACATATCTAATTCCTTGATTTGTTTAGTTAGGTGGGTTAGACAGAACCGAATAGTATTAAAGAAGATAAGCAAGTTAAATATTGTATTCTTAATATTGTATTCTTGTAGTATCTCATACTGTTAAATGCTACGTACCTAACATGCCCAGAGCAAAACATATAGATAGCGTTGAATAAGTGCAGCCAACTAGTGAGAAAAATGGATCATCAAGTTTCTCAGTATGCGTTGTTGCCTTGGATATTGATTAAAATGCTTAAGAAGATAGAAAGTCAAAGAAAAATGGTCTCTAAATTATGCCATAGGTGAATTTTGCAGTAATTGATGAAGAACCATTTGGAGAAGCAGAAGCATCTTATGATAGTTTGCAAAAGATTTGTGTCTGCCATAGGCAGATCCAAAATCTCGATTAATCCCACCTTTTCATTTTTAGTTTAAATTCCTTTGGTTTACTCTCTTATCATTCTTCTTATTGGTAGTACCCATAATCTACATACTTCTCTCTGCCTGCAGCTTTGTACCTGCAACTGGGCGAGAGAGTTCACGAAGTAGAAAATCTCGAGTATCAAAGGAGGAAAGCAAAGACTCTCTGTTCCACTTTCATCCATTCTTCATAATGAACTGGTAAGGACACCTTCGACTCGTGTTAAGCTCTCACCATGATGATGATCTGTCGAGAACTCAGCCGAAATAGTTCTATCATTATTTCAGCATGTATAACTGAGCAGATTGAGAAAGTAAAACCTCAAGTTCACCAACTGACGTAGACATCAAGCGAGCAGTTGCCGGCACTTCCCGGAGTGTCAATCTCGACATCCCCGAGTCAATGGACCTGTCAACTCCGTCAGCCTTGCCATCATCAGCAAGGCTTATGGATTTGGACAATGTGAGGCTTGGGAAGAGGAAGGTATAGTTCGTCAGTTGTGTAAGTTGATGTTCCTTTCATATTCGAACATAGGAATAACAGGAAAATGATGAGAGCATGTTTTTCCCTGGTCTGGGGCTAGCATAGGGACGGTCTAATTTCCCATCTTAATCTTTATGACATATTCAATGGACAATATTAAGAATGAAAAAGAAATTAAAATCTTGTTAATTATATTGTCCAGTCTTATCCAATATTCTAAATATGCAGTCGGGAAAGTTTATTTACCTTAGCTAGAAAGAAGATAATTGTCAAGGCCGAATATCCTCGAATCATTTTAGCAATGGAGTCTCTTTTTAAAGCTCACTTTCTTCTCAAGTATTGAGGTTGTTAGGCCTCTGATCTAAAAGATGATTGTAATGATATTTTTCAAAGATGAGCTTTATGCATACCTTAGCATGAGAGAAGACAAAGTTTGAAGGAAATGTTTCAACATTATGTACAAAAAACCAATAAAACAGGGTGAATTTTTTTATCAAAATTAGCCTGCCTCTATCAAGAAACTAGACTGAGATTGCCATGCAATTTGTAAGAGAGAACACATGGCACCTTAGGAATGTTGAAATCATTCTATGGGAGCATGTGAATGCCATTAATATTCATGAGATTGAGATATTTGACAACCCATATACTAAAGCAACTATTCAAGAGAAAGCATATGTACCTCCAGTTTGGTTCCCTCATAGGCTTCGAAAATACGCAGATGAAGAGAGCGCAAGCTAAAACTATAGAAGTGGAATTTAGTTGACAGAATCCATGTTAACAGGTCGATTGTACAAGGAAAACAAGCATATAAGTGAGATAAAGATCAAACCGAACAATCCGAGCCAGCAATTGATGAATATAAAGAGAACAGTTCTCAAAATTCTGAGGTAAATGCACCATTATCTGTATTGTTGGCTTAAATCCCACTATATGTATGAAGTTTATGAAGGAGATGGTTGTTCAAGAAAAGAAAGTTTGAGGAGTACGAGGCAGTGTCGTTACATGAACAATGTGGTGATATTTTGCTCAACAAATTCCCTCCGAAGTTAAAAGATTCGGTTGAAATAATTTGATGTCTTTTAGGTCTATAAGAGACTTGATTTTGGAGCAGTAAAAACAACTATAATGTCTTTGCAACTTGTTGATACAGTTATCAATTGTCAACGACGCATGATTGAGGATGTGCTCCTTAAGGAAGACAAATTCATATTTCATGTGGATTTTATTGTACTGATTGCAGAGGAATATTAGAATATGCGATAATTCCTAATGACAAATCGATCTCAATTGACGTTGAAAATGATAAGCTCATTGCGCATCTTGAACGTCCAAGATAAACAAACCGTGTTAAGTATATACACCGCACACGAGTAACCATGTGACCTCGACATTTATTTTGACATCCCTATTTCAATACCATGTTTGGACGTTCTTAAAAATAAATCAGATTTACTTCTACTTCAATAATTTTTCATAATTTATGCAAAGTAAGATGAATATGCGCCACAATACCGTCCAGAATCCGAAACCGTGGCATTTCGAATTTGATACTCCTTTACACTACAAAATCCCGTCATCTCCCTCGACATTTTGTCGTAAAGTTTTCTCCAGTTTGCGTTTCAAAAAAAAGTCGTCTATTTCGGTCCAGCATTTTCTCACACCTGGCCGAATGTACAGTGATTGACCTTGAATTTTCTTGAATGCACTGAAGAGAAGATGCAGGCAACAATTGCATCGAGATGTTTGAAGATTCTGAATAATTCCATTCCTGCTCGCTGTTTGAATCGTTATTCGATAACACATTCTTCTAAATTATTAAATCCATCTCGCATTGGCTTTGAATTCAAGCAAAATTCAATCTTTACTGGTACTAGGAATCTGTCTACTGTACGCACCCTATGGAGCTCCGGCCGAAAGAAGCCGTCTTTACCCCGTATCGATGCTTTTCTATCGGATTTCCCCTCCAAAACAACCCCAAACACCGTATGTACACATTCCCTTTTTGTTCTATTTATTTGAATTAATATTTAGATACGTTTTACAGTATTTTGGTTGATTTTTCTGTTTCGTTTTTTTTTCCCTCTTTTGCTGGGTAATTCTTGGTGAGCAGGGTTCGATATCAGATGGCTATGCGTTGTTTTCCACAGGAGCAAAGCCAGCACCGAAGGAAGCGCCTACGAGGTCGTTGAAGAAAACTGAAGCTTCAGGAGACCAACTCCCAGATACTAAAATCATCGGAAATCTTGCAAAATATCTATGGATGAAGGATAATGTCGAGTTTAGACTCCGCGTCATTGCTGCTTTGGGTCTCTTAGTTGGTGCAAAAGTAATAATAAAATACTATCTTTGCGTTCATGTTATTACAGATGTAATCACGGCGTACAAGGTCTTTTTCATATATTCTTTTTTTTTTTTTTTTNAATATGCATTTTGAGCGATCTAATATTTGTTGGAAATGTTGAAGTGCGTCCATACGTTTGATTCAGTATTTTTATGGCTCGGCTCGGATAAGCCCTTTTTTTTTCTTTTTTATATTTTTTTTTTTTTTTTTTTTTGGGGAGCTGTGTGTAGGTGTTGAATGTTCAGGTGCCATTCTTGTTTAAGCTTGCTGTTGATTGGTTGACAACCGCATCAGGCAATGCCAGTGCTCTGGCCGAGTTTACTGCTGCTAATTCAACTGTTTTAACACTTTTTGTTAGCCCGGCTGCCGTTCTGATTGGGTATGGGATAGCACGTTCAGGGGCTTCTGCTTTCAATGGTAACATTTTTAGTAGGAAATTTTAACTACTTTCCCCTGTTTATAGGTTTTCCCCTGTTCTATAGTATGAAAAAGCCGGGGGATTGAGATTTTTTTTTTAATATTATTATTATGGTGGTTAATGCACATTGATTGATTTTAGAATTGCGAACTGCGGTGTTCTCTAAGGTGGCATTGCGCACGATTAGGCAGGTTTCCCGGAAGGTACATAATGAAATTACTCCACCCTTCTCCCTCATGTTCAATCTGTGTTTATGAATTATATACTGTAAAGGAACAAATAGTGCATAATGATAAATTTCTGATTTCCTTTTATGTTGATGCCATGCTCAGTGATCACCATTATCCTTGCAGTCTTCTGCACAAACAGCTTATTTTAAGTGAGATTAAATAATTATTTTCAGATGAGTGTAACAAAAGCGAAAAATGGAGGTCATTGCTGTTACAGAACACCAAGAGCATTCATTTGTTGAAGCTCCTCTTGTTTTTTAGTGGGGAATGAATATAAATTAGATGTGAAAACTTTGCATATGAGTAAGGGCAGAGTACACCATCTTTCTTACGCTTTATGGCTTTCAGTAGCAAATAGCATGCTTGCTGTATATATTGTTCAACCTGTTTGCTTGATGTATAACCATCTTCCAAACGAGGAAGACAGAAAATTATAAAATAAATCTGGCTTTTTTCGTGAACATCAAATTTCATTCACCTTTGAGTGGTGCTGCAGAAGTGCACACAGGATATTATGGTAAATATCATTTCAAGCTAGCAGAAATGGCACCATACTGTGTAGGACGAGTTTTCCAGTGATTTTTAAATCCCTCATATTGGAGTAAGTGTTTGCTTGAGCTAGAGACATATCAGCCCTTTCTTCTCTTTTATGATAGGTTGGATTCGTCAGTGGTTAAAAAAATCAAGTTCGGTATTTCCATGATGTTAACCAAAGATTGCAAGCAATGAGTAATGTCTCGTGTTGAGTTGAGTGGGAAATTAATGGAGAAAATACTTGCCTGTTAGTTTAACTGATTTATCATGTGTGAGACTGAGCTGATTCTGGTGTTGGCTAATGTTGAAGTTAAAACATTCACTTTATTCCCATGTGGAAATAGTTGAGTATTTATGGTTAAACAAAAATGTCTATTCACCATGTTATTTCAAGTAACAAATCTTCAGCGCACACTTTAACAAGTGTTGCATCCTGAATTCTTTTTCATTCTGACATAACTGACTCCATCTTATGCAGGTTTTTTCACATCTGCACGAGCTCGACCTACAGTTTCACCTTAGGTATTTCTTAAAAATGTTTCTGGATTCCCTGTGGTGCACATTGATTCCTTCAATAGCATGTAAAAGAAACTAAAATTTGATTGCATACTTTCTTTACCTCATCTTGTCTTTGTTAAATTTCTCTCCCTTTTTCAGAGTGTTTTTTTTCTTTCTGTACTGTAGCTGAGGGTTATGCCTTCAGTTAGTGGGTCCTAATAGGCAAAGCAGACCATCCTATGATCAAATGTCTCCGTCTCTTGCTTTTTATGGCTTATTTATAACATGAGAAGATTTCGTGCAGAGCATTTAAATCAGAATACAGCACATGATGCTTGCAATAGTCTCAGAATATTGTTTAAGGATCAAGAGTTCAAGTATATGGCTACTCTTCATTTTCAACATCTTTCTTTCTATTTGCAGTCGTGAAACGGGTGCTCTTAATCGAATAATTGATCGTGGTAGCCGTGCTATTAATTTTATGCTTTCATCCATGGTCTTCAATGTTGTACCAACTATATTAGAGGTATGGTTTGTGTTTGTGGCCTTTTGTTTCTTACTTGTGCATCTATGTTTATTTCTTTTGGCAATACAAAAAATTTCAATGGTATTATTGCTTTCATTTTCCATTTTCTAATTACGATCTTAACTGCTTTAGTGTTCTTTCAGATATCAATGGTGTCCGGTATTCTTGCATATAAATTTGGAGCACCATTTGCATGGATTACATCACTATCTGTGGCTGCATATATAATTTTCACATTGACTGTGACACAGGTATTTTTCCTTCTTCTATGCCTCCAATGATGTTTCTCATCCATTATTTCTTTGAAAAGGAAAGTTCTGACTTTTTTTCCGAAGAATGTAGTTTTCTCTATATATCTTTCCTGTTCTTCTCTGATTATTCCAAAAATTGTTATTTCCCTTCTCCTGTGAGTTCTTCGGCCGCTGTTTCTGTTTGTTGTTTTTCTATATTTTTTTCACCAAGACGGGTGTTATTTTATCGATATTTTTCAACACAAAGCATCACTTTCCATTTCTTTTTAGTGGAGAACGAAGTTTAGGAAGGAGATGAACAAAGCTGATAATGATGCTAACACAAGGGCAATTGACTCGTTAATTAACTATGAGGTGATTTCATGTTTTCATATGGGAATTCTTTCGAATTATGATGCAATATTGGTAACTTGTCAAATTAATGGTTATATCGTATATTTTCTTTTCAGACTGTGAAATATTTCAACAATGAGGCTTTTGAAGCTGATAAATATGATGAATTTTTGAAAAGTAAGTTTTTTGAGATTTAAAAAAATCTTCCTTTATATGATTAAACTTATCTTTTACATGTTAGTAACAAGTGAACTTATTCTCAATAGACAGGTTGTCCACAAAAATCAAAAAATGTATTTTTTGTTGGGATGAGGAGGTATTACTAAAGTCATCATTGGATCTTTTAAAAGTTGGAGAGGGCCTAGGATCAATGGGTGGAGTTTTAGAAATCATTCTAGTAATAGTTTGCAAACTCTGATCTCTTTGACAGTATTGCAATTCTTTATGTTTAAATTCTATATTTAATTAAGCTTTCTATGCATGGCTGGATGGTAGCCATTGGAATAATTTGATCACCTCGTGAACTGGGGATTGATGCAGTTGGATCTCTTTTGTTGTTGCAAAATATTTCATTTGAGCAGATCTGATATTCAAAACAGCTTGGTCTGAAAAATGCACTCAATATTATAGTCAGATCGCATTTTGCAATGGTTCTGGGGGTCTGACAGTAGCTTAAAAATGATTTTGTAATCAATTGCTTGCTTGTAGTGCTTTTGGCGCAGTGATGAATTTTTTATCATGTCTCTCCTCTCTACTCTATTCTTTGCAAGTCTAATAGAGTGGATTGAAATTAATTAGGGGCAATATAATACGCTTCAGGATATGAAGATGCTGCCTTACAAACTCAACGAAGCCTTGCCTATTTGAACTTTGGCCAGAATTTGATATTTAGCACAGCACTCTCTGCAGCTATGGTCTTGTGTTCCCAGGGGATTATGAATGGCAATATGACTGTTGGTGACTTGGTAAAACTTCAATCTTCTTACTCTTTTGGTTTACATATTATCAAATCCAGAAAGAAAAATGAACTTCTATTGTCAGCATGATTGAGATATTGTTGCCTTAACTTTTTCTCCTGTAGGTCATGGTAAATGGTCTACTTTTTCAGCTGTCTCTTCCACTCAACTTCCTTGGAAGTGTTTATCGGGAAACAGTTCAAAGTTTGGTCGACATGAAATCCTTGTTCCAGTTACTAGAGGTATCATCATCTCATTTCCAGGATTTCCTTGCATTTCAGTTTATAAACTCTGAGCTCAATCATCTTAAGATTAGTGTGCTCTATATATCGCCCTGAATGAGTGGCTTGAGCAGTGAGTAGATCAATAAGGTGAAATGTTCCCACAAACTGCAAGAGAGGAAAAGAGAGCCATTACACTCAGATCTCTTTCTTGGATTTTGGTTGAAGTCCTTATCTGATTACTCTTCTTCCTGGAAATGTCTTTAAGGAACAAATCTTAGGTAGAAATAGTTTGATTAGTACTTTTTCGGCTTAGAAGTATGGGAGATATGATGTTTAAATTCTTATACAGGAGGTTTGGGAAGGCTAAAATTTTTGGACTGGGAGCTTAACTTGTAGGCACTTAATAAGAAAGTAAGGGAAAATGAGAAAAAGATAAATGTAGAATCTGATGCAAGTTAGGCATATTAGATCCGTTAAGTGGTTTTCTGATCAGAAAACAATGTGTAACACGAGTATCTCCAATTAATAGGGCGATCTAAACCTTGTCCTGGATTTCGTAACCAAAGGATAAAGAACACAAACAGAGATGAAACTTCAGGCAAAGTTCTTTTGATTTATGTATGACTTCACAAAGTCAAGAATTTAAATTTTCATGAAATTGAATGATTTCAACTTTTAGTGGAAATGAAGAAGGGATGGAGGGTAACTATGGCTAGTAATTGATGGATATAAGTACATAGTGAAGTTCATCTAGAAGATATCGTATGGGATTCATCAATTTAGAATGCACTTACCAGGTTTCACGAAGGTTTGTAGCAAATAGTACTAGTGGGTGTTAATGAGCAGGAAAAGTTGATTAGAGGAATGAGAAGCATCATCTCATATAGGAGAGGAAGTACACAAAAAGGAATAGAGAGTGTGTCGGTTGACTTTGGAGGTTTTACTTAGATAAACTAGCTTCAATGAGGAGATAATGGTCTATAAAGAGTCCTTAGTTTCTTGCCTTTTTGTTTTCTCTCTTTAGATTTTTCTATCAACATTATGGATTTGAGAAGTTCAATTATATATCTAAGCAATCAAATTATGCATTTGCAAACATGACTTACTGTTGAAATTTATTTTTAACTGATATCTATGGTTGGGGAAAATGTGATTTGCGAATTAAAATTTTTTTGCCACACTTTTGTGTTAATTTGTTTCTATGAGCAACATTGAAAGATTAGAGAGCCCAAGTCTTCTCAATTTTTGTAATTCTTTTCTTATGATTCTTACCATTATGTGTTTTTGATTGACATCTTCAGGAGAAGGCTGATATTACGGATGTAGATGGTGCCAAGTCTTTGAAGTTAGATGGCGCTGGCATTCAGTTTGACAATGTCCACTTCAGGTGCACCTTAAATTCTCTGGTTGGTATTTAACTGTGGCACAATCACAACTTGTAAACAGTGGAACAATACGGGATCTTTTGAATCATCATGCTCAAAACTCTAGCTGAAAACCATCTGTTTAGGGCTGTTGAGTGGGACAAGGAAATAAGCACTATCACTATCTTGTGCGCTATAAAACAAATTATGTTAGCTGGTGAAAATTCTTGTAAATGAAAAGAAGGGAAAATTGCATGATTGGTGCTCATCCTATGGCCTCTATAGTATGTTGGTTCTCCAACTTTAAAATGGTACATTTTAATGCTCAACTTCCCATTATTTTAATCAAGTTTTCTCGATGGATGGAAACTATCCATTTGACCATTAAAAAGTTAATTTTTTTTCTTGTTAACTAGGCAATTACACTGTTATTTTGAGTTAAAACAAAATAAATTAATAAGAGGAGTGATAGAAAAATTAAGGAAAGAAAAAAAATAAAAGAAAGCAAACCTTGGGGGTGCAAACCATGGGGAGGGGTTGGGGTGTGAGGCGCTAGGATACGTGTTTGGAGAGGATGCTGTTTTTCTTTTTATTTTCTTTATACTCTTTTATTTATTTAAATATTTGTGTTCGACCAATTTTTTCCTCACAATAGTGCCCCCACATTCTTTGTGCATACCATTTTAATTGTCAAACCAACGATTTTCATCCATTGGGACTAGTGCAACAACATTGAGAGTTTGAGGACCAAAATGCTCTGTTTTCAAATGTTGGATCAACTTACTAAAGAGGTCCTAGATTGGGACCACCTTTGAAATCCCCCCTAAAAAGGAAGTTATTGGACAAAGAGAAAGGAAAACTATTTTTACAAGAAGAAATAGGGATTGGGATAGTGTAGACATGCATGCAACATTTGCCCCATCTACAGGCCCATCACATCACATGATTTCAAAATATAATCTAATTTGGTCTTGAATTTGCATTTTTCCTGGCATTACGCATGCAATCTATGACTAATTACTTTTCGTCAGCACTTAATATTTGTACTTGATGGATCATTCTTACTGCATTACATCTCGATAATTTCATCTTTACACGTTTACCCATGTACAGTGGTTTTTGTGTACATTGTACAATCTGGAAAGACACCCATCGTGTGTTTATACAATTTTCTTCACATTTCCACTTGAATGGATGACTATGGTCCAGTCTCCATTTTTTGTAATTGCTTCAAGTGATCCTATTATTTGCAAGTGTCTTGGATAAAAGAACTTTAAAGAACTGAAATATCTGTCTTTGCAATCATGTCCACACATAGTTTCCCTTTTTGTGTCTGATTCAAATAAGTCGAAATTGTCAATGTGTAAGATTTGCATAAAATCCTGAGGTTCTTTAAATCTGATTTAGAAGATCTATACAAGATTCTTCCTTGATGCCCATTTTTTGTTCTCCTTATGTAGTTATCTATCAGAAAGGAAGATTCTTGATGGGGTATCATTTGTTGTTCCAGCTGGGAAAAGCGTTGCTATTGTTGGAACCAGTGGCAGTGGTAAAGTTTGTGTCGCAGAAATTGTTTCTGACATCACTAGCTCTATCTTTCATTTTGAGCAGTTGACTATGGTTACCTCCCTTGAGGCTTGTTTTCATGATTTTATTTCCTACTAAACTGGATAAAGTATCTTTGTTATTTTAATTAGCATGTATCAATTGATTATCAATTACCAGAAGCAGTCAAGATTACTTGCATTGCTGCTAAATGTTGTCACTGGACTCTTAGACATGGTCACATGAGATCTGTGCTTTAACTGTAACAAGTTATAAAGAAAAGAAGGGGACTTGTATGGGAAAATTATATTATCTAGGAGATCCAAATCCGGATGTATAATGTTGAAAAGGTCCCTTCCATGAGATTTGTTTTCCCTTTCATTTAATAGAATATTCACCTTGGTTGAACTGCTTTAGACTTAGTGACAACGTATGCTGAAAATATTAGTTGCGATAGAAGATTGCATAAATTTTTTGGAGTTCGATAACTAAGACTTAATTTAACTTTTTAATACTGACCAGATGTGGTTCAGTTTAAATTAACTAATGCATTTTAGATAAATCTTTAGACATGTTTCCTCTGAAGACAGAGTAAGAGTTTTGCAATGGGATTTTTGCAGTTGTTATTTGGGGGAAACAATAATATTATAATCCTCGTCTTCTAATTTTTTACATTTTTGTGCTCAACTATCCTTCTTTGTTGCCGTTATACTTGCAAAAGAAGCTGATTGGTTTAATGTGCAGGCAAGTCGACCATTTTGAGATTGCTCTTCAGGTTTTTTGACGTCCATACTGGAAATGTAAGAGTAGAAACTTCAATTTTGCTGAACCTTATATACAACTCATGGGTGTAGTTGTTCGGTGTATAAGTCTATTATAAGCCACTATTTCTTCTGATTTCCATTGTCCTTCTGTTTCTGTAGCTTTATCTCCTTTACTTTGGTCATTGATAGTTTTCATGTTTAGCTAGAACTAATCATAATGCTATTCCTCTTCAATTGAAGTTATTAGGAAAAAGAAAATGAAGGGGAATCTCTTCTGCTTTATATTCAATAAAAAGTATGTTGTATAAATAGCACCAAGTTTGAATCTTAGTTACTTCTTTGTTACATTTCGATTTTATTGCTCTTATTTTTCTATACTGAATGCTAGTAGCAACTTGACATTGACAGATAAATATAGATGGTCAAGATATCCGGGCAGTAACACTTGAAAGCCTTAGGAAGTCTATTGGTGTTGTTCCACAAGATACTGTGAGTTTGTAGTTGTACAAGGAATTCGCTTCATTATTTGTTTCTCTATATTCTTAGGCATGTGAGACCTTATGAGTCATGATATATACTTTTGCTTTGCGGCCAGGTACTATTTAATGACACTATATATCACAACATTCATTATGGTCGTCTTTCAGCAACAGAGGAGGAGGTGTTATTTGTTAAATCACTCTTCTTTCTCAGCTTGACAATTTGAACACTTATTAACACTAGTATTTGATGTCTTAAATTAGGTATATGATGCAGCTCGGAGGGCCTCAATTCACGATACTATCATGAAGTTCCCAGAAAATTATTCAACTGTGGTGGGGGAAAGAGGACTTAAGGTGGGATTTTAATTTTTCCTCTCCACCTTACCACCTAATGAAACCATATTTTGTGATTGTCTGAAGACTTATCTATGCATGTAGGTAGTAGGCTTGCTGGATATACGAGTTTCTTCCTCTTTTTATAAGGGTCTAATACAAAGTTACATTGTCCTGATTTTGTACATTAAATCTTGTTCTTTTCTTCTTTTGTATAGTCATCTAGCCAGATTATTGTATTTGTAGAAGTAATTATATTTTACCCCTACAACTGGTTTCTAAGTTGCTGTTTTGAAAGAGAAATATGTTATATCATCAAAAATTGTATGGTCTCTGTAGAGCATGCACGGGTTATGTGGTCAGTGATACGAGAAGCCATTTAATTGGGTATAAATAGTTGAAGTAGTTAGCCTATATAACTGACTCGTGTATTAGTTGGAGCTAATTCCACAGGGAAATTATATGCCTCTTTTTCTCTTCTGCAGTTAAGTGGCGGTGAAAAGCAACGAGTAGCACTAGCACGCGCATTCTTGAAAGCACCTCCTATACTGTAAGTATTTTTGACTTCTCTGACCAATTAATTTTTCAATTGATGTCATTACTGTAAATGGATTACACATGACCATTCATTTCATTTTCGTACATAAATTGTCTGTAGTTTGGAGAACAAGAATTGAGTTGGCAAATAATGAATATGAAAATGGTTTGGTCCCTCTAAATGTTGAATCTAAAAATTTGGCCTCAAATAGAAGGCAAAATTTAGAGAGAAGTTCATTATTTGAATTTATTAAAGGAATTGATCAAGAATTAATCGAATATCATCAGATTAGAAATTAGCTTGATGCTTTTGTTGCTTGACATGCTTGTCCATTGGAGTGTGTATATCTTGTGCTTCCTCCAACATGGTCTGAAACATATTTCTTTTCTTGTAACCATACATTCAGAGTTCTTATTTTTAGTGATGGTGCAGGAGAATTATATAGCTCTTTGCATTTTGTTGCCTTCCTGTCATATACATATTACTTTTGACTGCTTGACATGTCTAAAGCATTTTCTCTGCTATGCTTTCTATGCTCATCTTTGAGGAACATCCTACAGAGCTAACATTTATTGAACAATCATTTTTAAATAACAAATTTGTCAATATTCTTTAATTCTGTCAATCTTGATTCGAGTATTAGTGTTTTTCTACTAGATGCATGTTTCATGTTTGCACATGTAATTCTAGAGAACAACTAGACAAGGAAACAAACTTTTCTTTTTGTCATAAATTTAGTATTTGTTTCAGGGGCTTACTCGAACTATTGGTTGTATCATGCTAAGATTTCTTTGTTAGACTCTCTTAGAGTGAAAAAATATTATTTTTCTTGAAATGTGCGTCTACAAATCAATTCGCTTTTGTCCTTTTAGGTTCTGTGATGAAGCTACTAGTGCCCTTGATAGCACAACAGAAGCAGAGATCTTGAATGCATTGAAATCTCTTGCAAATGATCGAACGTCAATCTTTATTGCTCATAGGCTTACAACTGCAATGCAGTGTGATGAGGTATGCATACTAGGTAGTGAATATCCATATCTCCTGTTGAGTCCATTGTTATAGATTTTCTCCTGATCCTGTGTCTTGTTTCTATAAAAACACAGTTACCTAATACCTAATGGATTACACTATAGTGTGTCCCTGTAGCCTCCTTTCCGTGTTATAAATTCATATTACTTTGCATTTTTTCTACCCTCAGCATGTCTCCCCTTCCCCATACCTCTCCTTAACATGAAAAAAATAAAAAGAAAAGCTACGTACTAAAGAGTGCTCAGGCATTTATTTTTCCTATAAAGTTGCATTGAATTATCTTGATGTAAGGCTGTATCTTTGGTTCTTTATCCATGATATGTTGGTATAACAAGAGCAATAATATTTCCAAAGTTGCATTAAATTATCTTGATGTAAGGCTGTATCTTTGGCTCTTTGTCCATGATATGTTGGTATAACAAGAACAATAATATTTCCAAAGATAATTTAAGCAGTAGTAGTATTTTCGACACATTTTCATGACATTTCCTACACGGGCCTATGGAAATTTCATGTACTTGATACCCATTTTCATGTTTTTTTCCTAGAACAGGGGCCCATTTTTCCAATTAGCTAAGGTGTATTTTAACGATTTAAGTTATGGATACAGATTATAGTTTTGGAGAACGGGAAAGTTGTTGAACAAGGACCACATGAGGTTCTCTTATCGAAGTCTGGAAGATATGCACAACTTTGGGCACAGCAGAATACCACTGTTGATTCCATTGATGCCTCCTTGAAACTAGAGGCATAAATACCCTTGGGTTAATATGAGGGGAAGACGAGAGGTTTGCCTCCATTGAATTTCTTGCTTGTCATGTACATGGGATCATAACATTCTCCTGATAATTTCTGTAAGTGTATATTCAATATATTTCATTTCGACTTTCACCTTGTAAGTCAACTAATTTTTGTAGTTCTTCTGTGACTTGTGCTCTTCTGCTTTGGTATCCCTTGACTTTCGAATAAATTGACAATCCATTGGCCTTCCTTCTCATTCTCTTGGTTGTACTTGCAGGTATGAATTGGGAATAATTTGGATGTGAAGAGTGTGAAAGTAAGGAACTGTTGAAATTTTAAGAGGAAAGAGAGAGATTTTAAAAAGTAATCTATTTATTATGAATCATGCTACATGTACAATATTGGTTGACAACATCTTCTTTGGCATCATCATATCCATCCATTTTAAAAAACTATTTCATACATTTAGAGATGTCAATCGAGCCGAGCGGCTCGTCGGCTCTGCCCGTACCATTCATGCCCATGAACCGCTTTTTGACGAGCTCGAGCTCGAACGGACCGGTTCGTAGACGAGCCGAGCTTGGCTCGTTAAGAGGCGAGCGCTCGTGAAAAAACATTTAAAAAATAAAAAATAAAAAATAAATTTGACGAGCCACGAGTTGAGCCGAGCTGGCTCGTGAGCTCGCGAGCTCGAGCCACGGGCGGATCTGATCGTGGCTCGTTTCTGCATGAGCCCGAGCCGAGCTCGTGGCTTAAAGGGCCGAGCCGACCATTGACAACACTACATGCATTATATACTAGAATTTTGACAACACATGGTTGTCAACCATTGTTGTCGAAGAATATTGTACAATTAGATTAATTCATTTATTATCGATGATGATTATCATTAATCTAGGTTATAGTTGCTCAGTAATTCATTGTCCAATTACAATCATTATTTCAACCCTTTAATTATCGTACTAATTTTCAATCACACATTTATATAAAATATTTTGCAACGTAAATTCAATTTTTTCTACTTTTTAGCAACATATTTTCCAAAAAAATAATTATTCAAAACTCAATTTTTTCAAAATAATGGCCATCAAACAGGGGTTAAAGTTATTGAAAAATGAATTAGAGGACTCGCTTCCATCTAAAATATAATTGTCACCGATGATGGATAGCAATATTATTCTATCTAAATAAGCATATTATTTGAAATTTTTGTGCAACAATACCATTCAATTCAAAACTATTACAAGATAGGTAAACTTACATGTTCCCAATTGGTAAATATTTCCTAATCAATTTAATAAATTTCATCAATTTTTATTATAATTGTATTTTAATATTAGATTTTGATTAAGCTGGGGTCATTATTTGCGGAGGCGGTTCAGAAGGTGGCCGATTCACAGTCATCATGCGGTGCTTGGGTTTGAAAGAAGATTAAAATAATTGAGAACCATCATTGCCAATGATTGTAGCTTTCGCAAAGCGCTACGTCCTAAAATTAGTAGTGGATCCAACTTATTAGTCATGGCAACAATTGTTGCCAAGGTCTTGGATGTGGACCAAGTTCAAGCGTGGACAAGGGCGGACGCAGACCTTAAAAGTTAGGAGTCACAATCGAACTTGCAAAGAAATTGGGAGAAATTTTACAATCGAAAATTTACGTCCAAAAAAATCGTGTCACGTGTAATTTTACATTCGAAAGTCTACATGGGATATGATTTTTTCGGATGTAAAATTTCGAAAACTTTTTATGTCATATTCATATAAAATTTCCTAATAGAATGATGAAAATTACATTGAAAAATTTATATCGCAAAATAAGAAATGTTAATGAAATAATTGATTTTTTTTAAAAATGAGAGTTAGATGTCTTTTTTTAAAACTCGCGTTTAATGTATTTTTAACTATTTTCGATATCTGTTTGGACTATTCGATATACCCCTAATATAGTTCTCAAAATAAGTTTTGAGATGACATAAACAATTTTTAGATCGATTAGAAGAATTTTTAAAATTATGTGGCCGATTCACAATTCAAATTTTGTGATGTTGCCTATGTTTGGTGGAGATTAAAATCAAATTTTTAGTAAATTTTGATAAAAGTTAAAATGTTATGAATTCCATGAAATATGTTATTAAAATTAATTGTTAACTTTGATTTAGATTAAAATTTAGATTTCAATTGGTATTAAACACGATTTTATAAAAAAAATCTTAAAAGTTGGGGGGCCCTTGCCCCCCGGACCTCCCCTAGGTCTGCCCATCAGCGTGGGTTGTTGAGAAAATTAAAAGACTTGAACAGTAAAATGACTATCGAGTATAGCTTGCCATCGGTCCTACACAGAAGCTCTTCATTTTCACTCTTATGTGAGTCCAATAAAAAATTGAACAAATAGTCAACAGTTCCTAAGGCCTAGCTTACCAGTTCACATTTTCATTGTGACAAGTCATGTTAAGTATCGATATTAAAGATGAATCACCAAATCATTGAAAACTTTAAGAAGTTAGCCAGATTTGCTTTTGGATTATTTATGTTCAAAATGCTCTCTCAGGTTTGGATCGAGTTCCTTTATTTGAGTGAGAAATGTGTTCATATTGCAATTACAAAGTTACGAAACATCAAATTGAAAACCTTGGCCTAATCTTGTTCAATGCAAAATCATAGTAAACTCCATCTTCCTCTCCCCAACTATAGAAAATCAATTCTCAAAAATCTTGAAACTTGTGAAGAAAATGAATCCACGTTAATTCTATGCAAAATCATAATGGACTTCCTCCTCCTCTCCCAAACTATAGGAAAATCAATTCTCAAAAATCTTGAAACATGTGAAAAAAATGGATCAACGTTATGACTTAAAAACATTTCAAAAACTGGAAATTTCATCCTTCTTTTAGGACTGTACAACAATAATATACGAGAAATTCTTGATAAGTTTGGCGAGATCCAGACTTACAATGTTAAAAATGGCCATGTTTGGAGTATTCAAGTATTTCAAGAGTATTTTTACTATGATTTTAAGAATCAAGAGGAGACATTCTTCTGGTGTTCTCATGAGTATAACAACAATCTCAATAAATTTAGGAGCAACTGATCTTTTGTTAATGAAGTGTAGAGTATTATTTACTTAAAGATGATATCCTACTTGTGTTTATATAGCCTCTTGAGCATGATCGAAGGTACCATAGAAGCTCCTGGAAATATTCAAAGAACAGTACTAGAGTCTTGTAGTGAAACAAATCTGGCTAGGCACTTGTCAAGGTAGTTTACTCTACTCTAGACATCTTGTTTCTCCACTTGTTGAAAATCCAAAGTTTACAAAGGGTATGTTAGGGCAATCTTCTGCTTTCATCATATCGAGGGTAAAATAATGGATTTGTATTCTAAAAACTTTTAAATATAAAGGACAGACTTTATCATCGATCATAAATAATGTGATTTTCTAAAGTAAGCATATTATTTGAAACTTCTGAGTAAGAATCTCACTCGCTGAAAAACTATTACAAGACATGGTAAATTAACTGTGCCCAGATAATAAAAAATTTCTAATAAAATTTCGACAATTTTCTAATCAGATTTTAGGACATCAATTCAAACACAATCCAAGAGAATTGTCCGTCCACATTATCCTTTTTCGAATAATTATTGTTATGAGAAAATTACAAAACACCTGGTATTTAAAGATCACTTTGCAAAAATTAGGTACAAACTTTAATTAATCAAAAATCAGGTACTATAATTAACCCTAAATCAGTTTCCTCAATACCGTCTCTCAAACCCTCTCTCTCTCTTCCAAATCCCCTCTCTCTAAACCTCTCGTCTCTCTCTCTCTCTCCACTCAAGATGGGGATGCGTCGACACTCTATTCTATCCCTCTTCTACNTCTCTCTCTCTCCACTCAAGATGGGGATGCGTCGACACTCTATTCTATCCCTCTTCTACATTCTGTCCGGCGAGACACACGCTGCTGCAGATCAGGAGCGGGCGAGGCCTCTCTTCTATCTCTCTTTTCCATTCGGTCTAGCGAGACACGCCACCCTCTGATCTACAACAGCGAAGCGGAGCCACGAATCGGAGCAGCGGCTGTCTGGCGATCTGCAACGACGATCTTCAATAGTGAAGCGGAGCCTCTACAACGGCGATCTGTGCCACGAAGCGGAGCAGTGGCAGTCTATACAGTGAAACGGCGGCGACGGTTGTACGTTCGATGATAGTGTGATGGTGCAGGTGGCGTTGGAGACGCTTTTCAGATCGACGCTGTGAGATATATATGTGGTTGGATGTGATAGATTTGGCAGCGATGGAGGTGTTAGTGGTGGGTTGGTTGTTTTGTGATTT
>CAIGRM010238949.1:0-26219 GCA_903798335.1 Fraxinus albicans
TTATTGAAAATTGGGGCGTTACACATACTTTGAGGAGGTACAGGATGAGGTTGAACCCCCTTAAGTGCGCATTTTGTGTCGCATCCAGAAAGTTCATAGGCTACATGGTCAACAAAAGAGGTATTGAGACTAACTTTGAAAATATCAAGGCTTTGATAGAGATGAGATCCCCTAAAAAATCTAAAGAGATACAGAGTCTCATCGGACAGGTGTCAGTCCTATGTCACTTTATCTCTAGAGCTACTGATAAATGTCTTCTCTTATTTAAAGTCCTCAAAGGAAGAAAAAAGTTCTAATAGACGAAGGAGTGGAAGAGGCATTCCATAAGCTGAAGAAACACTTTGGACAGCCCTCATCCTCTCCAAACCCAGGGCTAGTAAGCCTTTGTTGCTTTATTTGACTGTATCCAATGAAGTTGTCCGCTCGATTTTTTTAATAGAAGAAGGCAATTATCAACTGTCTGTCTATTACGTGAGCAAAACCCTCCAACAATCTGAGACCAATTATCCAGACATGGGAAGCTCGCCATCTTCCTCATCACCGTTTCTAGAAGTTGACACTGTATTTTCAGGCCCATAGCATCCATATGCTAACCAGCTTTCCATTTAAGAAGGTTCTTTAGAAGTGTGGCCTTTTTGGGAGGTTTGACATCCTCTACAAGCCAAGAACTTCCATCAACCTTACAAACTTTATAGCGAAATTCAGAAATGTCCTTGAAGTAGAGGTGGAAATGGAACTCGTAAAACCCTCAACTCAGAGCCTATTTGTCTATGGCTCCTCTTTTGAAGCCTACTCTAAAGAAAGAGTGGTCCGGTTAGTCCAAAAGTTCATAATCTTAATTGTGTAGTGAGGTTTGGATTTAAAGCATCAAAGAATGTTGCTGAATATAAGGTACTCCTTGTCGGCCTAAGATTGGCTAAGGAGATACATTAAAGAAGCTTTTTATCAACAATGATTCCCAGCTAGTCATAAGCTAAGTAAATGGTTACTTTACAGCAAGAGATCAAAACATGGCGCATACCTCAAACATGTCATGGATCTTCTCCATCACTTCAGTGCCCATGTCGATGCTCTATGAAAATTTTAAAGCGATTTTGAATTGTTCAAGATAGTTCCGATTGAGCACCTTCCCAAACTCTCTATTTCAATGAGAGAAAAAGTAATGTGGATCGTAGGCACCCTATCATGGATACAACCAATTATCGCATTCCTCAAGGATCAGGCCCTACCTAAGAATAAAGATGTAGCCCACAAGCTTAGAAGAAGAGTTGCACGCTTCATTCTTAAGGATAATGTGCTATACAAAAGAGGCTTTTCCTTACCTCTCTCCAAATGCATCGGAGGTGAAGAAGTGACCTGTGTTCTTAGGGAAATTCATGAAGAAATATATGTTAATAACTCTGGATGATCTGCAACTTGCACCAGATGTGCTTAGATAAGGATACTATTAGCCTATTTTAATAAAGGATGCACTTCAATTTGAGCAAAAATATGATAGGTGCAACGTTTCTCACATGCGTAGAGGCAACCACCAGGAGCTTACAATGTTTCTAGCCTTTTGACCATTCGCTAAATGGAGAATTGACCTTATTGGTCTATGCCCAAATGGAGAGGCAATGCCGGTTATGCTATTGTCGCCATCGATTATTTTGTTGAGTAGGTAGAGGTTGGACCTTTGATCAAAATCACAGAAGCAAAACACTTCCAAATTTCTTTAGAAGAATATCATATACTGGTTTGGCATTTCCTAGTCAATTATGTTAGACGATGGGCGATACTTCGACAATAATGTGGTAAAAAACCTATGCGAGGGATCTAGGTATCAAAAAGTACTTCTCAATACCTCACCATCCTCAGGCGAGGGCCAAGTCAAAGTCGTCAACAAAACCCTCAAGTATACCTTGAAAAGGAAGCTTGATGCTTCCAAAGGAACATAGGTTGACAAGCTCTCTCAAATGTTATAGGCTATAGGCACCACGAGTCGAACTGCCACTGGAGAAACACCTTTTTCTTTGGTATAGATCTGAAGCTACAAGTCTAGTAGAAGTAGTTACCCTTACCTCGCTGGATAAAGTTCAATGAGATATCTAACGACGAGCTGAGGAGGTATGAGCTCCATTTCTTTGAAGAAATGATGGATGATTAACAAGTCAAGCTCACCTAAAATATCGTAAAATGACCCACTATTATAATGCCATAGTAAAGAATAGGTCATTTCTATATGCGATCTTGCATGAGTAAGGTTTTCTTTCCCTTTAAAGAGCCAGGCGTAAACACATTGGACCCAAATTGGGAAGGTCCCTACTGCATCAAAGGGCAGCTACGACCTGACATCTATAAAATTGAAAACTTGAAGGGAAAATTAGAGCCCCATCCATAGAATATTAAACACCTAAGGAGATATTACCAATGAGCAAAGCTCATCACTTCAGCTGGATGATCTTCCCGACTCTTGTAAATATGCTTTGTTCAATGCAATAAATTTCATTACCAAGTATTTTCACTTCTTCAAAATGACTTCAATGGATGAACCATCCACCGTTGGGGCACTCTTGAGGGATGTCCACTTCGACAGGTTAGGTCCAAACACCTCTAAAGGGGTCACCACAAGTTCTTTCGAAGATGATGCATTCCATAGGTGAACTATCTACTATGGAGGAAGCCCTTAATGGAGCACATCTACCCCATTCAAGGATGTCAACTCTAGCAGGAGATGTACGAAGACCACTAAAGGGGTCACCTCAAGTTTCCTCGAAGATAATACATTCCATAGGAGAACCATCTAACCTAGAAGATGCCCGTTATGGGACACATCTATCCCATGCAAGGATGTCCACTTTGACAGAGAGGTACGAACACCCCTAAAGAAATCACCTACACTTTCTTCGAAGAAGATGCCTTCCATGGATGAACCATCCACCATGGATGAATCCCTTGATGGGACACGCCTATCCCATACCAGGATGTCCATTTCTACAAAAGAGGTGAAATCATCCCAAATGGGTCACCTCGAGTTCCTTCGAAGATGATGTCTTCCATGGACACCATAAAGGAATTTCTCAACAAGGCACATCAACATCTTGTAAGGATGATCACGTCAAGAAAAAAGTGCGAGACACCCCCATACGGTCACCTCTAATTCCTCAAAGATTTTTTTATTACTAATATGTAAAACTTATCCGAGATGTCAACATGACCAAGTTATTAACGTTAGCTCACATCTGAAGTGATAACATGTGTTTGACCTAAGTCAGCTTAGGTAAATCCTAATGGGCATATGACATGCCAGCATATTGTTACAATTAAAACTTCTACAATGAAATTTTGAAGTAGCTTAATTATTTTTAGGTCAAATGTCCATTTAAGGCCAGTTCATTGATAAAGATAGATGTATCTCAGTTATTAAGGATTAGTATGCAAGAATGCATCAAGTAAAATAGAGGCATCAACACTTGCAAAATAAATTTCATTAATTAAAATGAGGTACAATAAAAAGAGGCCAAAAGCTTTTACAAAACAAATTAAAAAAACTAAGGGCCTAATAGTCTGTAAGAGCTACATCTTCTACAGTGACCAAGGTATTATGGGTCCCACTTCTACAACCGCCTCCACTGAGTAGCCCATCCTAGTGCTCGGAACTTCTTCTCTATTTCCTCTTCCATATCAGGTTAACCTTCAGTAGGTCCACCAAACTCCTCAAAAGGATAGTAATATCTACATCTGGATAGACTCCTTCAACAGACCCATCATCTATTTGGCACTCTATAAGGCCCAATAATTAGCGAAGTCGTCATAGTATGGAGTCTCGTTGAAGTGATCAAAGAAATTCTTAACCGACGAGGCCAACGATCTTTACTTTGGCCTTCAACGATTCAATTTATTCTTGTTGAGCCTAATATTTCTGCTTGTTTGCCTCCACCAAGGCCTTGAAGGCAATCTTCTGATGTTAGTCTGACCGATCACTTCAAATTCAGCCTCATAGAGTTCGTAATTTTTGTTCTCGAGGTTTTGGACTAGGCCCTCTTTGTTGCCAAGGCCTTATTGGGAGCGAGGCGATCTTCAACCACATAGGAGGATACATGATCATACCACTCCTTGTTCCAATATTTATGATGGGCAATGGCAGCAGAGACAGTTTCAAGAACTAGCATCTCAAGTACTATTTCAGATAGCTCCTCATCTTTACTCCCTGGAAGCCCACAACCTTTTTTGCCCAAGGAGGAAGGTTGGTAGATTTTTTTCAATCACGAGGGAGAAGGTGGTGGATTGCATGCTACCTATGGTACATCAGCCGAACGAGGTAGATGTGATTTTGTCTTGATAATGACCCCAGTTGGGATCGATGTAAAAGGTGGAGACGGTGGTTTTTTAGCCACGGTAGTACTAGATGATGAAGCCAAGGATGACAGTTTCTTATTTAGAGGAATGAGTTTCTCCACTTGCCCATCTTCGTCCGCTAAAAGCCTCATACGACTACATGATGGGTGTATTTTATATGTTTATTCGGGCTTTAAAATATTGAAATTTTTTTGTTCTTTTCATAAATTATAGTATAATCTTGTGTAGATTTCATTTATTCGGAGAAACTCAATGATTGGACTTGATATTAGAAGAAATGAATGAAGAAAAAGGGCAGTCCAAAGTTTGAAAATATCCAATAGTTGATTCTAACCACAAGACAATACTTGAAGAATTGCTAGGATTCAATTGGATGCAATTAAAAGTCAAAAGAGAATGAAATATGATTAAAGTATTATCACAAATCAATTTCCAATCGCACAAGTTATATTCCATATTTTTATCCAAAGATTGAAACCTATTTTTGGCATAGTAAACTTTCAAAATGGAAAACATCTATTTCTAGGAAAGTTGTATCCCTTTGATTTAGTTTTGAAACGCACTTTGAATTACCACAATCGTTTATTGGAAGAGAAAGTTATGACAAAAATACAAACAGCCATGTAGAGACAAAAACGTGTGCTCTCGAAGGCAACTTTCCTTATTCGATTGGAACTCTTTTGAAAACTAATTTGGACATAAGTTTCAACCAATTTTCAACTTCTATAAATACCTAAAAAAAGAATGCATTAGATACACCTCTCATATACATCTCTTACACCCGAATTTATCAATTAACATCATCAAATAGAGGCCAATCCATTGTTCTCGTGAGAATTAAAGGGCAATTACAATTTTTAAGAAATTGGAGTTTCAACCTTGATTTATGGAAAAACAACAAGAAGATATATTAGAGATTAATCAAGAAACCATTGAAGGCATTCAAGATTTCAAGATCAATAATCTTTTCCTTCATCAATCTAAAATCCAGCTTATGTTCTTCCAATTAAACATGTTTTCTTTTGATTTTGTAATGCTACGCTAGGGTTTTTATTACTGAGACATTGATGAACCCTTATTATGGTGTTTTAATAACAATTCAATAATTTGACGCTCCATATGTGTTTATACTTGTATGATTGTTATAGGATTTAATAATTTTTCAATTACTTGATTACTAATTGGATTAACTGTAAATTTTATTGATTTGGAGATAAACAATAGGATAAATAGCACGTTATAACAATTATTATAGAGTCTGATAGGGGGATAGAGATATAATGCTATGCTTTGTATGAGTTTTATAGATTTTCTAGCATTTTTAATTCTTGCTCGCATATTCGCATATTTCATAGAGATATAAGAATGTTACATGAGAGGATATATTTAATTGACATCAAGAGGTGCTTTTAATTAACTTAGGAACGTTGATTAACAAAAATGTGCACATATGTCATATTATTGATTTGCATTGAAACAAATTAATTAGGAGGATTCAAGGTCTTGGTAATGTCACATCGAAATTTACAAAAGTTCCATAAATTGCTCAATAGAATAATTAGTTTACTTAGTTAATTTAGTATAACTCTTCAAACACAATTTGCTATTCGATTAGAGTTAGAATTGATTGATCATATATTGAATACATAGTCATCATGGGAACGACACTTTATTCATGACTTTATTACTTGTTCGTGATGCCGTACACTTGCGGAGAAATCAAACGATCAAGTTTTTGGCACCGTTGTCGGGGACTATTGTATTTAATTGTTTTAATTTATTTTAGTTTTAATCTGAATTTTTATAAATTTATTAGTTTAATCTTATAATTGAAAAAATTAAAGTGTTTTTTCCTTTATTTTTCAGGATCTTGTATGCAAAGTTTGAGGACGGTGGTAGAAATCAAATCAATTATAGCTTATCCAGTATTTGGGCGAGCTAGTTTCCATTTAAGGATGAACTTGATCAGTATGTTCTGGCATGCACTGCAATTCTTCGGGAAAGCTACTGAAAATCCAAATGTGCACATCTGGAGATTTTTTGATATGTGCGCATCAATTGAATACCCGTGAGTTTCTAGTGATGCAATTCGATTGAGACTCTTTCCTTACACCTTGAGAGATTTAGTTAGGGAATGGTTAGACACATTCCCCCTTATACCATCACTACTTGGGACAGTCTAAGCTAGACATTCTTGAACAAATACTTCCCACCAAAGAGGATTTCTAGGTTGAGGGATGAAATCACTACTTTCTCTCAACTTAATTCGAAGTACTACTATAAGGCATGGGAAAGATGCAAAGGTCTGTCAATGTCCACAACATGGTCTGCATAAATGGCTCCAAGTTTAGTACTTTACATTGGGCTAAATTCGATTGGTAAGGCTAATGTTGACTTTGCCTATGATGGGTCAATTACAAAGAAGATTGTAGACTAGTTTATCAGATAATGGATGATCTAGCATACAAATGCAAGGATGCATAAGGTTGACACATTGATAGCTATTTCAACATAGCTAGTAGCATTAACTAAAAAGGTATATGGCTGGACAACTAATCAAACAATGAATCCAATTCAACCAGCTGGGCCGAGATGCAACCATTGTGAAGGAAATCATGAAAGTGTGGATTGTGATGTGGGTAGTCCATTTATATAGTTAGTTGAGGATGTGAATTACAAGTAAAACTATCAAAGGCAGTAAAATAATCCTCATCCCAATACATACAATTCAAACTGAAAAAATCATCCAAACTTCTCATACTATAATAATCAATCGTCTTAAGGTGCACCATATCAGAATGTACCATCGAGTTTTCAGCAGCTAAAAAAGAAGCCTTCATGGGAAGCATTGACCAAAATAACAGCATCATCAACTGAAGTATTGACCAAAATGGCAACATCATCAACTAAAGCATCAACCAAATTTGTGCAACAAATTGAGAAAAATTTTCAAATTCAAGGGACTGCTGTATAAAACTTGGAAAATCAACTGGGATAAAATACCAGAACAATTTCAAAGAGATAATAAGTGATACTAAGACATATCCCAAACAGCAGGTAATGGCAATAAATGTTGTGAAATATGAGGTCGACACTCCACCAATCAAATTTTCTCCAGTTACATGAGAGTGTGTGCCACCTATCCCATTATCTCAAAGGATTTGAAAAAGATAAGAAGGGAAAACAATTCAGGCAAATACTACACACAGCGGAATGGAACTTTAAGAAATCACAGCTAAGAGATGGGTGGTAGTGAATGAAAATGTACCTTCTATAGTGAGAAGCACGTGTATTAGTATGAACAATTAACAAAAACAATTCCAAATCAGAATTCAGACAGTCGACGGGTTAACGAAACCATTCCTATCGAAACATATTTACCTCATGTCCCGTTTCCTTAGAAATTGCAAAAATAGAAGCTCGAAGAATAGTTTGCAAAGTTCTTGTATTCAGAAAGTTTCATGTCAACATCCTGTTACTTGAAGCCATATCGCAAATACTGAGCTATGCAAAATTTTAAAAGGAAATCTTGTCAAAGAAGAGGAATCTTACTGAATTTGGGATCATCAAGCTAAATGAGAAGTGTAGTGCCATCTTGCAAAACAAATTACCTTCTAAACTAAAAAATCCAGGGAGTCTAAAAATACCTTGCTCAATCTTGTCCCCACGTTTGACACCTATTGTGGAAAACGTCCCTACGTTCCATTTTTTTACATTATTTCGCCCTTATTTCAACGTTTCCTTGCGTAAAACGTCCTTCCGTCCATCTGCCGTGAATTTGACCATGAAATGCACACCTGGCTCACTTTTAATTTCAAGGCTGAAGGATAAAATTGTCACACTCCAAGATACTCTTCTTTCCCATAACATACGGCTCATCTTCTTGTCAAAGACTCTTCACGTCCCTTCTCGTGCGTGCCCATTTTCTTCTTCCCCTTCTCGTGTCAATGACGATTTTCCCTAGTCTGGATGTAGTCCTCTACAGAAAATGGAAGCGAACGGAGAGAGGTATTATTTCGCTATTAACCCGTTATGTTCGACGTTACTGTTCTAAATTTCAAAGATTGAGTGATCAAGGCTTGGGTACTTTTTTTTTTATGAAATTTCTCGCTTTTTTCTCGCAGGGATTTCTGTTGAAGTAAAATGCCTCATCCATTTATCAGAGGACCCGACGACGCCATTCCCAAATACGGTATGATGAATTTTTTGGGGGTTTTTAGGTATTAATCAGGGACTACACGGTATTGGTTGGGGGTTGAATTTGTTGTGGTTTTGGCTAGGTGTTCAGCATTGTATGCTGTGTAGTCACTTCTTGCCCAAATTCGATCAGTGTGTATATGTTCATTTCCATACCATATTTCACTCTCCATTCCCTCATCTCCATATTGTTTTGCATGCAGGTGCAAATTCAGGCTACTTCACTATTGAATTGCATCACGGAGGCTGCTTCAACGATAAGCCAAACAATCTGGCTTATGAACATGGATTTGTGATGTTCTTTGACTTCTTCCATGCTACAATGTTTACGAAAACTAACTTGATGAAGTTTTTGGATTCGGTTGGCAATGATGGGATGTTGGGGTTTTACTACAAAAATCCAAAAGATTCTTGAAAAGAACAGTAATTTGTCGAGGTTTGAGTGGTCCGAATATGTGGGAAATGAGAAATTCCAAGTTCGGCACAATACAGGCATTATACAACATGCTGTTGACTTGAGGGCAAGGACTTGTACATGTCGTGGGTGGCAGTTATCGGGAATACCTTGTTGCCATGTGATTGCCTCATTAGTATCAAGAGGCCTTAATGTTGTTGATTATGTACACGCTATCTACAAAAAGGACTGTTACTTGATCACATATACGCCTTCAATTTCCCCTATCATAGGACCAGACTCATGGCCTAGTCCAGGTCTCAACCCGCTCAGACCACCTACGTACACCAAGAAGGCCGGGAGGCCAAAAAAGAATAGAAGAAAAGAGCCAAATGAGGTGGAGTCTTCTAGCCAGGCAAAGAAGTCCAGAAAGTCCGTGCAAAATGAAACCCCTTCTGAGACAACTTCAGCGGGTATATCTGGTGCAAAGAAGCGAGCTGGCCAAATTCAGACATGTCGAAAATGTGGTGAACCAGGACACAACAGGAGGAGCTGCAAAGGGGCACCACCACCAGCAAGCAACTAGGGACCAACAGGCATTTTTTCTGGTTTCTGTTGAAGCATCTGTGTTGAACTGTAACTTTCTTTTGTTTATGTATGAATGCTATGTCAATGGAGATCTCTATTAAGCCCTTTATTGTGCTGTTAAGCCTTTTTTTGTTCAGATTATTCTGAACTTTTTTTTATTTGAAGTTTGATGAATACAGGATTTTCGAAAGGCTTAATTTTCGAAAATGCACCGCCACACTGATGATGAACAGTAGAATTCAGCACTGTGGATATCATTTTTTTTTTTGAATAACCTATTTACTTATGGCGGGAAGAAGAGTGTCTTGGAGTGTGACAATTTTACCCTTCAGCCTTGAAATTAAAAGTGAGCCAGGTGTGCATTTCACGGTCAAATTCACGGCAGATGGTTGGATGACGTTTTACGCAAGAAAACGTTGAAATAAGGGTAAAAATGCAAAAAAAATGGAACGTAGGGACGTTTTCCACAATAGGTGTCAAACGTAGGGACGGTTTACGCTATTAAGCCGGAAATGATTCTACTGTCAATTGTTTATTTGATTCTGGAGCGAGTATAAATTTAATTTATTTTTGGTCTACAATTATCTCTCTTCAATTGGCGGATAGATCAATCAAATACCCTTGATGAGTGGTTGAGAACATGCTCATTAAAGTGGGCAAGTTCATATTCCCAGTAGACTTCGTTATCGGAGACATAGAAGAACCATGGGATACATCACTACTAATCTTGGGACGGTCTTTCCTATCAACAAGTTGGGCTATCATGGACTTTGAAGCATGCAAACTGACCTTGAGGATGGATGATGAGCAAGAGAAATTCAAAATCTATATAACTGTCAAGAAATCATCCCATGAAGAGAATAGTAGAAAGGTTAAGGAGGAAGAAGTGAAAGAGCATATTTAAACTGCCAACATAAAAAGGGAGTTGGTGGAACAATTGGGAACCTCTATGATAAAAATAAAATAAAAAAAAAGAGCTCTTCAAGCATGGAGAATAAAAAAGGGGTTGGCAACGTTGAACATTGTAATCAAAGTTTAGCTGGTAAAGCCTACTTTGAACTACCATAATTGACACCTCTATAAAGTTTAGTTGAAGACTTTAAATTAAGTGCTTATTGGGTGGCACCTAATTTCTTACCCTTTTCTTTATTATGCTTTATGTATTTGCATTACATGTAGTTATTATGTCGCATTATTTTTAGGCATGTTTTTGTTACAATAAAAGGATTTATATTTAGCCTAGAAAAAGAAAATAATTTATTTGAGTCAAAAATAGCAAAACAAGCATGTAGCAAGTTTTTTAAGGTTCCAGGGGCATTTTAAAAAAATCTGGTTATCATACATGCCACATTCTATATTTTAATCTAATTTTCGACTCTTATAATTGTTTTCTTTCATCTTTCATAGGTACATGGATATCAAACTGAAGGCAGCTTAACAAGTAAAAAACTGGAATAAACTGATTCAATAAGCTTCAAATACTAGACAGAAAAATTCAGGAAATACCTTCTTTCTTTCTTCCTTGCCCCTTATGTTGTTATATTATACTTTAAGACATTGAGGACAATGTTTACGTCAAGTTTGGGGAGGAAAAACATTGAGTTTTAGTTTTATTATTTATGTATGATTGTGTACTTATTGCTTTATTATATAAGAAAAGATTTGAATATTTTTTAAAGAAATCCAAAAAGATTTTCTTATTTATTGTGTGCTTGTATGGGTTAGATGGTCAGTCGACAATGATGGATATATTTGGAATTATATGTTGATTTATGAACTATGGATATGTTACATGCTTAGATTAATTGATTTATATCCATGTAAAACTTGATATTATTTGCGCACATGAATTAAGTTTAGTATTATAAAGCAATGAGTTGATTCTTATGCTTCATAGGTTGAAGTAGTAGAACTTAAATGCTAAATCCAAAAGAAACTATTACATTCTACAATCCGTAGACCAAATTTAGTAAAGTTTGGGGTGATTGAATTGTTGTAGGAATATATTGATACGAATGGGGATTCCATGTGTGTGAATTCTCGTGTGGATTAACTAAGGTTTACAAGATAAAAATCAGGTGATAAATCTCAAGTTAGGAATTGATTTTTTGGAATAAGTGTTTAAAAAGGGATATTGCAGTAATCATTACATAAACAAAGAGCTATCTCATTGTGGAACATTTCTTCGTAGCATTTTTTACACGAGTGGTTAAGTATGTAAGGGTATTTAACACTGGTGTCCTAAAGTCATCTGACTTGAGAGTCATCGGTCGAAAGCTCATTACAAGAGTCATTTAGAAAGCATAATGGAGAGTAGTCCGCACACATGCTAAGTAAACGTGGAAAAAAAAACAAATTTGAAAAAGTAGGTGCATAAAACAGAAGACGCACAACATGCATTGGTTATGGTGAAACACTTATTTGAGAGAATTAGATATTTGATAAGGAATTATTAACCTAGTTGAGTCTTGGAGGTTAAAACAATCAAAATTTGGAGAATACTTATTTGTTGAAAAATTGACTTACAATTAGTGAGATCCATCTAAATTAGAGAATGTGAGAAGTTTGTATAAAGATCCTACCTAAGATCACACACTGGGAAAAGAGTAAAAAAATAATAAATTTGGGGATGTGTGATTATTACGACTCTTGAAAGGAAAAAATTGACCATCGAGGGACTTCGGATTAAAACAACTTGTTAATTTGTGATCTTTGACTTAATTCTTCACATACACATCAGTTTTGCATTAGAGAATTGGATATTGATTTTGGTATTGTGACCTTGAAGCTTTTTATAAATTTAATACTGATTATAATCTTGAGACAAAATGACAGGTCATCTAACTAAAATTTTGTTGTATGTTTGTTTGTTTGTTTGTTAAGTTAGGTTATAGTTTTGTTTGATAACAAATAAATGTTTAAGTTTTGAGGGTATTTGATAAGTGTATTTTATACGATTATTCAAGATTTAAATTATTGGCATTTCATTTTTCTTTTGATAAATTATAGCTTAATCGTATGTATATTTCATTTATTAAGAGAAACTCAACTATTGTACTTGAAATTTACAAAAATGAGCGAAAAAGGGTGAAATCCAAAGTTTGATGACCAAATTGCAATTTCGATGGTTGATTCAGACCACTAGACGATGCTTGAAGATTTCTAGGTGTCATTTGGATGTAATTAGAAGTCAATAAGGAATGAAATATGATCAAAGTATTATCACTAATCAATTTTCAATCGTACAAGTTGTATTCTAATTTTTTAGCTGAAGATTGAGACCTATTTTTGGTGTAGTGAACGTTTGAATTGGAAATATTATGTTTCTAGAAAAGTTTTGTTCATTTGAGTTAGATTTTCAACACACTTTGAATCGTCTCAATCGGATATCGAAAGAAAAAGTTGTGACAAAAATACTGACGGTTGCATAGATAAAAACATGCGCACAAATGCAACTTTCCTTATTCGATTGGAACTCTTTTGGAAATCAATTTAATCGTAATTTTCAACCAATATTTAACTCCAATAAATACCTAACAACATAATATATTATGGAAACCTCTCATATATATCTCATACACACAAATTCATCAATGAACATCATCAATAAAAGATCAATCCATTGTTCTTGTGAAAATTAAAGGGCAATTACAAGTTTTTAAAGAATTGGAGTTTCAACCTTGATTTCTAGAGAAACAACAAGAAGATATATTAGAGATTCATCAAGAAATCATTGAAGAGATTCAGAATTTCAAGATAAATCTTCTTCTCATTCATCAATCTAAATTTGGGTCATGTTTTTCTTGCGATTTTGTAATGCTAGACAAGGGTTTTAATTACTAAGACATTGATGAACCCTTATTATGATGTTTTAATATAAATTCGATAATTTGATGCTCAATATGTATTTATTCTTGGATGATTGTTATAGGATTGAATGATTTTTCAATTACGTAATCACTAATTGGATTAATTGTGAATTTTATTGATATCGAGAAAAACAATATGAAATATAGCATTTTATAACAATTATTGTAGAGTTCGATAGGGGATAGAGATATACCGCTATACTTTGCATAATTTTCTATAGATATTCTAGCGTTTTAATGCATGCTTACATGTTTGCATCTTTCATAGAAATATAAGAATATCACATGAGAAGATAGATTTAAATGACCTTGAGAGATACTTTAATTAACTTAGGAACAATGAACAATAAGAATGTGCACATATTGTCATGTTATTGATTATGCATTGAAACGAACTAATAAGTGGGATTCAAGGTCTTTGTAATATCACATTGAATTGAAACTTATAAAAGCTCCATAAATTACTCACTAGAATCATTAGTTTAATTAGTTAATTTATTATAAACTTTTTAAACACAATTTACTATTCGATTAGAGTTAGACTTGATTGATCCTGTATTGAATACATAGTTCTCGAGAAAACAATACTTTATTTATCACTTCGTTACTTGTTCACGATACTATACACTTGCAAGAAGTCAAACGATCACCTGGACTAGTTGTTGCTTTATTTCTTGTACGTGACAGGTGTGGTCCTCAGAGTTCGCTCCTGGGAAACACTCTCCCAAATGGAGGCAAAATTCAACCTCAAAGACTGCTTATTCACAAAACTCTCTGCAGAAAAGACGTGTGTCAAAGCATCGAAGTATGCAAAAATAATGAACTAGAAAGGATCGTACTTACTCTGAGAAGACATCAATTCGTTTAGGGTAAGTTGTGTTTTTCTTTATCAGTTTGTCGTGGCTCCACTCCTTGAAGTTAAGCATATAGATGTCGTGGATGATGTCCTACAGTTTTGAGCAGTTCTCAAACCTCGACAATAAATCTGGAAGAAAATACAGTCAGGGACTACTCAAGAGTACACGTTATATCAGTTTAGTTACGAAACTCACTAGTAGTGAAGTACACAGTTGGAACTATCTGAGGTACCATGGGGTCCCTCTCCATGGTATCCTACCTTAGTGAGGTCCGGAACCTCCAACTCTTCCAATCTTTGATGGAGTTCGATTGGCCCACCATGAAAGGTGTATGGGCATCCCAGGACATCACATCGTACCAACCCTTACTTTTTTTCCCTTCCAAGAGTTTTGGGCATATAGATGGAGCGAAAAATAAAGAAAGACAAGCAACCCCCCAGACTGACCTCAGGCTACATCAAGCAGGAGCCTACCATTTGACTACATGAGTTTAGATTTAACTGGGTAGGTCCCATGCCATATGACCTCAGCACTACATGAAAGAAGAGATGAAAAGAAAGCCTAAGACCGGCCTAAATAGCTGTGTACCTCAGTCTCGAATAGTAGGCACCCTCATGAGGCTCAGGTAGTATCAAGTCTATTTTGTCAAGAACACGACAGACCTCCCTAATCTTTTAGATTTTTTTAAGAGTATGAAGGAAGGGTAAACAGAGGTGTCTCATTGTACATATCTGTCTACTGGTAGGAAAGTAAGCCTCCATATGTTCTCACCCGACCTAAGAGCCCTAGAAATCTCGTCAGATGACGAAGGTGGGGTGTATCAATGGTATAGGTGACTATAGACTAACTATCCCCCCTAACCTAATCGAAACCACTACTAGGCGTTCTAAACAATGTGTTTTGGAAGAAAAAATAGAAAAGATTGAGAAAGTAAGCAAAAATGAAAGTTTACCTACATTAGATATTTTCTAGATAAATTATTCGCCAAAAATCGTCGAACGTCACCGGAATACTCAAATGCTCCTTTTCGAAATACAAAGTTTGCAAAAGATATATAGCTTCAGTTTTTGGAAATGTGAAAAATCTGCAAAGGAAGAAAAGGGCCCTCTTTATAGGCAGAGTTGCAAAACCTCAACTATTTAAGATTTATCCTAGCCATTCAATTTTCACTTCATCTCAACCATTAAAATGAAACATCAAATACGTTCGAAGGTCCAGATGGGACATTGCATTTCAAAAACGCATCAAGTCGCATCACATTGATCCTATATGGTCGTATGCCATGACTAACAGTTATGACCTAGGAGATATATATTAGAAGTGGGTGACACCCCAGCTGGTCATCTTGTAAATAAGTGATTGCTTTCAAATCATTGGCACGTGGCCCTAAAATATCTCATCAATTTCGACATTGATTTATTTCTACTTCATCATTCAATTTTTTTTACCACCTCACTCTGCAAGATCAGTTTTTCTTAAAGCTTCCATCTTTCAGAGCCTTATCTTCAAGCAAAGATCTCTACTCTTGAACATTAGCTTTCCTTAAAGCTTCCATCTTTTAGAGCCTCGTCCTCAAGTAAGGACCTCACCTCTACAACACCAGCTTTGTTTAAAGCTTCCATTTTTCAGAGCATGTCCGTCCTCAACCAAGTACCTCATATCTTCAACATTAACTTTTCTCAAAAGCTTCCATCTTTTAGAGCTTCTTCCTTAAGCAATGAACTCACCTATGTAACATCAGCTTTTCTTAAAGCTTCCATCTTTTAGAGCCTCGTCCTCAAGCAATGGTGATGTTCTCATTGCCACAAACTGTCTAAAAAGTATAGGTTTTGCTGGCTCGATATGCATTCCTTTATGTATGGATTCCAATGCATTGATGTTGGCTAGATTCCAAGGGTTGTAATACTTTTGAATCCATTAGTAATGTTGTCGTACCCAAATTTTGGCCAGAAAGTGGAAAAATTGATGGGGCAGATTTTGCATAATCAAAGGCGAGTTTGACTCAAAAATTGGGTTAATTGATGAATGTTTTGGAGCAATTGATTCTTGATTTCCTACAAGTGCACAGGGTCGTGGTCAAATAATATAAAGATGAATAGAGTGTCAAATCCACGAAGATTATGTGTTTGATTGAGTTAAAATTAATTGCAACTTTAATATAATGGCAAACAAGTTGTTGTGATTTTTCTATACTAATCCCTAAATTATCAATAAAACTAGTGAAAACAAATAAATGCGTTTTTCAAATATGTGAGATGAATTGTTAAGATGTTGAATCTCCCTTGTTATTCTATTTTTAGTGTAACAATTAAAGTGACAATTTGAAATCATTCATGTTGGTCAATATTCCTAATTTAATTGAAAGCCTCTCTCGATAGCGATCAAATCTATTCCCCTCATGTGACATTTCTATCTCTCGATGAAAGAATTTTATTCAAATATGTGAAAGTATTGCTAAGATGTTGAATCCCCCTTATCAATCTATTTTTAGTGTAACAATTAAAGTGACAATTTGGAATCATTCATGTTGGTCAATGTTCCTAATTTAATTAAAGTCTCTCTCGATAGCAATCAAATCTATTCTCCTCATATGACTTTTCTATCTCTCGATGAAAGATGCAAACGTGATAAATGTATTAACAAGTACTAGAACACCTATTGAAACTATATAAAGTATAGACGTATTTTTATATCATCTATCGAGCCTTACAATATTTATTATATTGTACTTAAACCATGTCTCTCTCGATAACAATAAAATTTGCTAATAATTGAATTCGTGATCAATTTATTGAAAAGAACGATAAAAACGATAAAAAAATATCCATAAATCAAACCAAATTAAAGTCAAAATGATTAATTAAATACTAAAAATATCATAACAGGGGTTCATCACATCCTAGCAATGTATAAAACTAGTTTAGCATATTGGAATTACAAGAAATTATGTTAAAAGTATAGAACATCACCCGGAATTGTGAATTAATGAATGAAAGAAGATGAATCTTAATGTTTTTGAATTTCTTCAAAGTAGTCTTGATAAATCTTCAACAATTCTTTCTTTTCTTTGCTCATAAATCACATGTTTAATCTCCAATTTGTGAGTTCTTGAACTTTGCTTTTGAAATCTTCCCACAATATATGATTTTGCCTCTCTTTTATGATGAAGATTGATAGAATATTGCAATATGAGATGTATATGTGAGGTTTCTCTAACGAATTCTTCTGTCATGTATTTGTAGGAGTAAAACATTGGTTGAAAATCACATCCAATTGGTTTTCAAAAGAGTTCCAATCGAATAAGGAAAGTTGTCTTCGCGCGCTCATGTTTTTGTCTCTGCACAACAACCAGTATATTGGTCATAACTTTCAATCCTAATATCTGATTGAGATGATTTAAAGTGTGTTAGAAAACCAACTCAAAGGGCCACAAAATTTATAGAAATATAAATTTCCAATCAGGATGTTTACTATGCCAAAAATGGGTCTCAATTTTGGATAAAAATCTGGAATATAATTTGTGCTACAGGAAATTGATTTTGATAATATTTGATCATATTCTATTCCTTTTTGACTTCTAGTTGCATCCAATTGTTTCCTAGTAATCTTCAAAATATCTTCATGTGGTCCGAATCAACTATTTAATATTTGCAATTTGGTCATCAAACTTTTTACTTTTTTTCCTTTGTTTCTTCCAATTTAGAATATATTTTGTCAAAAGAACTACCAAATATCAATATTCTAAACCCCGAATAAGTGTATAAAATACACTTAACATCTGCACAGAAAATCACGCCTGAATGGTGCGTGTTCGCTGGGTCCGAAGAATAGGGCTGCGGAACCACTTTGCAAGATACCCCACACTAATGAGCATTTATTAGAAAACCTCCTTCATTTCCATTGCTCATGAGGGTTTATTTTGGCACCTTATTTAAAAGGTAATTTGCAGGCAACACAATTTCCTCTCACATGTTATAAGGTAATCTAGAATTTACTAACATTGCATACATTATTTCTTCAATGTAAAAATTCTCCATTCAGCAACACTATTTTGCTAGGGTGAGTAAGGTTATATGGTTTCATATGTAATTTCTTGTTGTACATAGAATTCAACAAATGATGCTTCGTACACATTAGGAGAGCGTCGATGTGTGAAACTACTAAAGAGGTTTGTGATATCTTAGAGATCACACATGAGGGTACCAAAACTGTTAAGAACTCCAAACTGCAAATGTTAACTTCTAGGTTTGAAAATATTAGAATAAAGGACAATGAATCATTCGATGAATTCTATACGAAGCTTAATGATATAGTAAACTCGAGTTTCAACCTACGTGAGAAGATTCTCGAGTCTAAGATAGTTCGAAAAGTCCTTAGATCCATACCTGAAAGGTTTAGACCTAAGATTACTGCTATTGAAGAAAGTAAGGACTTAGATGAAGTTAGGATCAACCTAGGTGAGAAGATCCCTGAGTCTAAGATAGCTCGAAAAGTCCTTAGATCCATACCTGAAAGATTTAGACCTAAAATCACTGCTATTGAAGAAAGTAAGGACCTATATGAAGTTAAGATAGAGGAACTAGTAGGATATCTCCAAACCTATGAACTTACCATTTCTCAACCAAAGAAGGTTAAATTCATAGCCATGAACACAATTAGGAAGAAGAGAGCGAGTCTACTAACACTGAGACTCTTAGGGATGACGAAATAGCTTATTTCGTTAAGAAATTCCAGAAGGTGATGAAGAATAGGAGAAAACCTCATACGGGAAAAATGATGTTCCTAGTAAATTCTCGAAAGAAAGCGTGAGAAGAATAATCGTAAGACTTCTAGTAAGAAAACACAATCAGTTAGATGCCATGAGTGTCAGGGTTTTGGTCACTACAGGAATGAATGTCATAATTTGAAGAAAATTTTGAATAAAGGAAGGGGTAAGACATTAGCAGTGACTTTGAGTGATGATGAATTAGATTCGAGTATTCAGATTGATACCTCTGGCGGTGAGGATGAATAAAATTTTATAGTTTTCACGTCTATAGCTAAGATTGAATCTGACAAGGAAAGTGAAATGGTGGAGAATGATGAACAAAGTGAGAATTCTGAGGATGAGACCGGTATTCATGAATCCTATCGACTGCTGTTTGAGGAGAGTCTTAGAATCAAAAAGGTCAATAAAGTAGTACTAAAAAAGGTTGATGAACTTCAAAGAGAGGGGGAGAGAGAAAAACTCTTAGGTGACCTTCAGGATTCTACCAAAAGTTTGGGTGAGTTGAAACTTGTTAATGAGAATCTAGAAGCTAAAGTTAAATCCTTAACAAGTGATCTAGAAAAATCTAATACTTCATTCCTTCATGAGTAGAGATGGCAATGGGACGGGTTTGGGGCGGGGCCATGAGTGGTACTTAGAAACTCGATAATCTGTTAGGGATGAACAACCCTGCTGGAAATAGGCACGGTCTAGGATACGTTGAAAATGGTAATACTACTGTTAGTACTTCCAAGACCACGTTTGTCCCAGCCACCAACAAAATTAGGAATGCTTCTAATCCTGAACCAAAGGGTAGGAATGTTTTAGGATCGAGACCTACTAGACAACATAGGATCAATCGTCCTCTGAATTTGCGACAACCTCCAAGTAGGTTTGAGCCTAGGTTCATTCCCACCTATCACCATTGTGGTGTACAAGAACACACAAGACGTAGGTATCGTAAGCTCGCGACTATTAGTAAAAGTCAGGATATCTCGAGCAAGGTTAACTTCCTCGCCAATCAGGTTAGCCACTTAACTGAGATGATGACTCATTTAACTAGAATCACTTCTACTTTTAAGAAGGCTTGGGTTAAGAAGAGTGACCTGAAAGGTCGTGAGACTGATTATGCTCTTAAAGGTAAGAGCATCCACGTACCTCTTTGATTAGGCACTTGGTGTATGCATGTGCAGTTCATTGAGTCAATTCATTCTTTCATGCATCTCATTTGCTTTTGTTTTGTTTTTGAATTTTTTTTTTTATTTTTACTTTTAAAAGTTCTTGATTTTTTATAATAAAAAAAAATTATTGGATTTTTGTGCTACTTGACATTTCATGATGTTCTTAAATACTGCATTTGTAATCGAGTATGCATTCATCTAATCTATACTGTTATTTCAATTACTTGGTTAGGTTTAATGTGGACTATTGAGTATATGTTTTTTCATGTATCATTTACACAGCACACATTGTGATTTTGTGAGTGAGTATGGACCGCACGTGTGAGATTTAGGATGGTTGTCATTGTTGGTAAGGTAATTTTGAACGTGAATTGACCTTCATTTAGATTACCTAAGCTCGCATATAATCGCCTTATCATAAAATTAAAAAAATAGGTCATCTTATACTCTTTTTCGAAACATATTTGACTCGAGTAATTAAACCTGAAGGGTTTCTCATAACCTGTTACCCTATGGTCAACTGGCTTGGAGTCATCGGCCCAACACTCGTTATAGGGGTCATATTAGTCGATTAATGGACAAGAGTCTGCACATAAGATGTAATAATCGAGGAAAATGATATAATAAAAAAATTGTTATATATGCTCAAACTCCGGGGGGGGAATATATACATACATATATATATATATATATACATATATATACATATATATACATATATATATATATATATACATATATATATATACACACGTGTAAATGAACTTTATTTTAAGGTCCTAATAATCTTATGAGTTTGACTTTCATTAGTAAGGGAAAATACTTATTTAAGAGTGATGTTTGCATGTCCTTTCTCACAAATTTAAATTGTCGCCACGACTTTGCTCGAGCGGCAGAAACAGAAATATTGTCGCTAGCCTGTCGTCTTGCCTTCACTCGAATGACACACTGTTGCTCGTCTGTCAACCAGCTTTCATTCAAGCGACAGGGTTATTCGGAGAATTTTAATTCACGTTTTTAAGGCTTTTTGTTCAACCCATTCAACCCTAAACCTATAGTATAAATACCAGAAAACCTCTGAATAGTTTTTCTGAAGGTTGATTATTGAGAAAATTCTAACTACTTCATATCCTCTTTATCAAATAAGGTTTCAACCTTCATATTTTAATTTGTCCTTGGCATTGAAAACAACAAATCTATAATCCAAATACCAAACTACTACTTCCTACAAATCTATCAGAGTTCTGAAGATCAAGTAAAGGTGACTAGAGTTCCAGTCGTTGGAGAACGCAAAGTTCTTCGTTGATCCACAGTAGATAGACGAATTCATAAAGTCGAGAGTTAGTGCAGGAGCATGCAATTCAGGAGGACTTTGAAAACTGCAGCTGGGAGTTGGTGCAAGAGCTCGCAATCCAGGAAGGCTGTGAGAATTACAGTCAGGAGGTTAGAAAGTACTAGTGGTAGTCGTGTCTGGTAAACTGTAAGTTCATAATTCTTTTATAGTGGATTGTTGACTGACAAAGTACCCTGAGTTTTAACCCAGTTGGGGTTTCTCTATGATCATTCTGTTGTTTATTTATTGTTTTCATATAACTGTGAAAATTCAACTTAGGAAAATTGACTTGATTGATTAACCATCTAGAGATAATTAATAGTGACTTGTTGCTAGTTAATTATTAATTTTTTATTCCGCGTAATCACCTATTCATTCCCCTCTAGGTGTAATTTGGATCGAACCTAGTAATTTCATTTCCTTAGATTTTCTTCTTTGAAACTCCACGTTATAGTCCCATCTTAGACCCTTTGCAACTAGATGACCTAGACTTTTTATTGTAGGTCTTAGAAATTTCACCATGCTTCACAACATTTACTTTAGCAGTAGCTAGATGGAATCCCCTTTTTTAGAAGTTCTGTTGTTTTTTTTTTTTCAATTTGAAATCTAACAATTAGTTCTTTAATGTTCATTTCATTTCTCTTGTACTTAAAATAATATTTAAAATCCTTCCAAGCCGAAGGCAGCTTCTTATTTTAGCTGTCACCTAAAAGTTTCACTTAAGATCATCCCCTCGACATAATTCTTATATAAAGTAAATTTGAGTTCTTGCACTTTACAGGTCATAGTTTTGGACCACTTTATAATCTAGGAATCAGCCAACAATAAATTTCTTATCCCCACCATCCTCATTTTTTATATTTTTTTTCTGAAGACTATCACAAATCCTTAGTTGGTTTCGTCGTACTATATATGTCGTATAGCAAGTATCATATTGTTCATAACATAATTACGGCATAGGAAATCAGAAAATTTCCAAGCATCTAGTGTGCTTATCACTTAAATACTGATCTCACCCTCTTTAAGTTTTAGAACCAGTCAAGAACCTTGTGAGATTCAAGGTGGTCGAATAAAACATCTTTGTGTTGTTACATTTTTCAATTCAACCCATTGAATTGTTTCTACTTTTTTCGTATTATTAATCGGAACGGTTACAAAAGTGGCCAGTTGTTTGAGCCACCATTGTCACAGCATAACTTGTCAATTGAGCCACAGTATGGGTCATAAGAGGACTAGCAACTGAGCCACAGTCCAATTTTTAGTAGCCACATCCATATGAGTTGATCGGATTGCCATTTCTGAAACACCAAACAAGCTATTATTTCCTTTATGCAAACAAAATACAACACGTTTGTTCCTGTTTTAAGATTGTTAGACAAAACGTAAAATATGATAAGATGTCCTTATAACATATTGTCACTATCATCGTAAATGTTTGAGGTTTCATTAAGTGTTTGCCATTTACAATACAATGAAAAACGAGTAGAAACTGAGCACTAAGTATCTACACCAAGGAACTTAATTTATATTTAAACACGATCACCAAGATCTAAGTTAATTATATACTTCAATGGATGATTTAATAAATCATTAAGACCATCATTAATCCAGCTAATTAACTTCGTCATTAACATAGAACATTAATCATAAGAGTTCCACGAGTTGAAGAAGCTGGACGGCAGTTGGAAAAAATAAAATAAATAGGAAAATAAAGGTAAAATGTGAAGCTACAGAGGGGTCAAATCGCGCTCGTACATGAATTCAATGGCTTGAGGTGCTAATCCGTAATGTGATTTAAATCCTTCTGTGCACACATAGAGAGAACAATTATGCTACACGTGACTATATATACCTTCACAAAATATGGCCATATATAAACTATTCATTTCCTTATCATTTTTCCTACATGAGACTAGCTACAATTTCTTTCCCTCCAACACCTAAACCACTTCCATGGGCACACTTTGAACTTCAATTTATCATTTTGATCATGTAAGTATATGATTTCGATGTTTTGACGGAGGTGAACATGAATCTACTTTAACCTGCCAAAAACAAGATGCAGGTGTCACTTAAAATTATGCCAAAGATGTTTTGACGGAGGTGAACATGAATCTACTTTAACCTTCCAAAAACAAGATGTAGGTGTCACTTAAAATTATGCCAAAGCACGGCCACTTTCCAATAGATTGCTGGTGCTAAGGATGGCAGCGAAGCAAGCGCTAGGCAAAATGACCCTGCCACGGACTAGGGATTCGGAGTTCCCCTTTCTATTTTATCTTGTTAGAGACTTATCTAATTGTGATGTACTCAATTATCCCGATTAAGTGGGCTGAGAAGGATATATAACTTAAAATCCTTGCCATTTTTATATTGTAGCAGTCTATAGTATCTTTTGCTAATACTTTTCTCGTTTCTCGCATTTGACAATTATTACTTCTCCATTTATTGACCGTTCAACTAAATGGCAGTGAGTTTACCACTGCACTTCGATGTCAATTCATTTTGCTGCAAGTAGTGACTTGCACTTTTCCTGTATTTACTGAATTGATAAGCTTGCAAATTTAGCTGTTATTTTAGTGTGAATTTTACATTTATGTTGCATCTAGTCAATCAACCTGATACCATTGTGCCTTGGCCAAATTCGGCGAATAGCACAAGGATCCAGTCGATGAACCGGATGTCTTAACCGATTTGGCTGAAATGAAATTCAGATGGAGAGCATCTGGTTAATCCACCTAACAGAGGCGAATCCAGAAAATTATGTCGGGGGAGCCGAAATTTAAAATAAGCATAATTTTTTATAAAATATATAACAAAAATATTTACCACATTACCTACTGAAGTTGTACCCATTGAGCTTTAAAAGCATAAAACTCATCTATAGTAAAATCTACATCTATTTTCTCGATAAATTCTCGTTTGATGTAGAGTGTCATACAATCAGCAAGAAACCCATCATCCATTCTGTTATGAATTGCTGTCACACGTTTCATTGCCAGAAAAGCTCATTCAGTAGTTGTCGTAGATACAAGTAGTGTCAACAAAAGACAGCAATCTAGTGAGAATAATGTAATTCTCTAACCTTCTACTTGTAACAAAGAGCTTGCATGTACTTGAAGTCGAGGATCACTAATCAAATCGTACTCATAATTTTGCAACTCAAACCTAAAAGAATGGACCTCTTGCTATGAAAAATCACGAGGATAGAACTTCTTCGCAAGCTTGGAAATATCATCCCCGTTGAATGATTCGAAAGATTTTCAAGGATCAAAACCAAAAATGAGAGAGAGGAGTTTTACTGATAGTTTGTTAATTCTTGTATTTAACTCCATTAGTTGGAAATCTATTGCTTCATTAAAACATTGAAGCGGTAGTGATGCACAAGTGTAACTTGTTCACGAGGATGACCAATCTTATAAATGAAATTTAGGTATGGTATATCTGTTGGAAAAATGAGTAATATAGGTGACTTTGGCATGATTTTTGAGTGGAGCCCATTTGGCTATTTTGGAAAATCAAAGTTGACTTGTCTTCTCCTCCATGAGTACATCGAAATCATATATTTACTTGCCAAAATTGATGCTCTGGTGAATGAGCAATTGAATTTCAAAGTGTGCCACTTAAAATGAGTTTATATTGGTGGGAAACTAATAAATATGTTTGTCCCACATAGGAAATGAATGAAAACTAAAACCACTTTATAAAGGATTACACTTTAGAATGGTGTAATCATGTGTAGTATAAAGGCTCTCTTCACGTGTGCGCGCATGGGGGTGCAAATCATGGATCGAAATGGGTTTCGGACCTTGAACTTGTGTGCGTACACGAATGTCAGACCGAAAGGAGCAAAATTGGCCCCTTAGGAGTGTCCACGTTTTGCTACATTTTTATGACTTTTCATTTTCTGAAACTGGTGAAACTCCTGTGGTAATTGCCATGAAGTGAATGGCAAGTTACTAGATCCAAGTATATATATATCTCGATTTTTTCCAGTTTTCTACATCACGAATTTCATCTGAAAATTCATCTGCATACAGTTCTAGTTTTATCTTCGTTTTTCAACTTCTGTTTCAGTCTTTGTGGTGATATTGTTCGGGTACTAACTCAATTCGTCGGAGTAAAATCTGTGGTGCTCAAATTCTACTGTTCTACCGTTGTATCCTGAGAAACAGACGTTCAAATTATACCTCAAGCACGTACAGTGAGAGGCGAATCTGTTTTAAGGAAATTGTGTGTAACACAGGCGTTAAAAGTTTATTACTGTTTAATTATTTTTTTCTTGTTATTTTTTACTGTAATTAACAAATCATTGGATTTGTTAGATATATAATTCCATCGGTTTTAAACTGCAAATCCGGTATCAAGTGTGTAAAATCGGTGTCCATTCTTTCATATACGATTATTGTTGTATATACTGTATCAAGTACTAAAACACTTGTCTAACAAACTTAAAACAGATTCTTATTATAGATAAGTTGTTTCATTTAGATTATTGAAAATTAATATTGGTTTATTGAAAACTAATATTTGTTTCATTTTCAGAAATGGCAACTGATCAACCAACATGGATGTAACCCAAAGCTGTGGCTAATGAAAATCAGGCTGTGGGCTCTGATATGGCTCAAGGGCCAAGTTCTGTTGTGGCTCGGACTGTGGCTAGATTGCCAAGTCATGTTGTAAGTCAAACAATTGTCCATACCGCTACTGTTCTA
>CAIGRM010238961.1:0-10483 GCA_903798335.1 Fraxinus albicans
GTTCGAATCCTCTAAGAGCCCCTGAGGTGAGCATCCGACCGTGAGCTTCAGGATCCCGTGGAATTAGTCGAGGTGCGCGTAAGCTGACTCGAACATCCACGGTTATAAAAAAAAAAAAGCTTACAAGAGGAATGAAATCTCAAGATTAATATTTTGCAAATGAGTATCATCTCGTTGGAGCACATTAATGGTAAAATCGTGTATACTTAATACCTGTCCGATGCAACTTTTTAGCAAATAAAGTTGATAAAAGTTAATGGATCCGTGAAATATATGGTTAAAAATGAAATTTAATCTACTTTTTAATTTAAAAAAAAAAAAAGTAACTATATCGAACAAATCTTTAATAACATATAAAGCTGGAACTATTTTTTTTATTTTTTATTTTTTAACAATGTTTACATTAAAGATATAAAGCTTGTGGCATGTGATAATGAATAGATGAACTAATTTTAAACTCAGGGGAAAAGGATCTGCATGCTTTGATGCTGAATGTTTCAAGACTTCAATCATCATAATTTCTACTTTTTTTTCCCACTTGGAATTGTCTCTGATAGTTAATAGAGCTTTAGTATTACTTTCTTTAAATTTTGACTGATATTTTGAACTTACTGTCACTGTTTAATTCCTTTATTATTGGTAAATCATAAGTTCAGAACTTATAAAATCTTGTGTTCGTTAATTTAATTAGCAAAAAACTTTATTACTATAAATTTCTATTATTCGATAATAAATTTTTAATTTTTTTCATTTAAAAAATCAGGAAAACACTAATTTTTAAGGAAAAAAAAAATTGATTCTAGCAGTTTTTAGAATACTGTACAATAACTTGGTAATTATTTTGTAAAATTATTATTTTATATTAAATAAATAATCTTTGCATTTTTATTTTTAGTTTTGTATAGCATTGAAATGAAAAAAAAAAAAGTTTCTCTATAGAAGAAAAAAAAAGGAGCGGAGAGAATGCAAAAGGAAAAGGGAAATTGAAAAAGAGATGCACTACACTTACAGTGTTTAGAGGGCTGTACATTTTACAGCCCTCTCTAATTAGTGTGAGTCCCAATTAACATAAACGACCAGCACTACACTTACAGTCATTAGAGGGCTGTAAATTAATTAATTTGTGTGGGCCCCACAAATTAATTAATTTGTGGGGCCCACACTAATTAGAGAGGGCTGTAAAATTTACAGCCCTCTAAACACTGTACAAGTGGTGTTTTTGATTGAAAAACTCGATAAAAATTAGGGAAAATTGAAGAATTTGTTCTCCAACTTAGTGTCCTAGTAGTAGTTGGTCTTCAATTTTAAACTTTGCCCCCACCTTTCATTGTAGTTATATAACAAGTTACTAATGGTCGAGAAATCATCCAAATATCCTCTAAATTCTCACGGGACCCTCGTGTAAACACACTTCATTTTAATTCTTTAAGACTAACACTAACCCTAGTTGAGAAACGAATTCTAACTCCATAAAATTCAATCACGTGACATAGCTCTTTAACAAGGAGCTCCTATCTAACTCTATTTCTTAACAAGAAATAACTTTCATCATTTGACACGGAAATCGAATTTGCTATCTTTAAAGGTTGGAGACCAGCTTAACTCTAGAATGATAAATTGGAGTAACTATACAAATTTCCCCTAAGCCCCTATTGGTTAGTTAAGAATCAGATTATTAATAAATTTTAATAAAATTTGATTAAATGTGTGGTTGAGAAGTCGTGAATTCCATAAAAATATACGATGTGTTGAGAATATAATATTAACAATCCATACGAGCCCATCAACAGCCCACGAGCATAAAAGCGAATCCAAGAAGAAAGTTTTAAGCAAAAAGAAGCCATAGCCTTGAAAAGCTCTCCAAACAAGTACACCAAAACTCCTCACCTCCAACCATATTGCTTTTTTCCTTTAACTTTATACAAACCAGTCATCCATGGAAGAATGAGCCATTTACCAAATTCCAGCTATTCATATCAAATTATAAGTTAAATTCTCTCTTTAAAACTCTTTCGAAGTCCAAACACGGCTGAAAACAAAGCCTCCACCTTTTTGCTTTGGGGACTGCAAGTGCAAGCTTGCTCGCAACTCTCAAAGCTGCATTCTGCGACTGCAACTGTATAGACAAAAAAAAAAAAAGTATATATATACACTATTTCTGCTTTTCTGAATATACATACAACTAAACTACTCACAACCCCATAAACCAATACCCTTGTTCTTTTCCTCTTCCATTTCGATTTTCTTACAGATATCTATCTCCACAACCTTGTTATTTCCTTCAAGTTTCATTCGGTTTTGATAAGCTGATTTTGTTTGTTTTATCCTTTCTTGATTTGGGCAGCTCGAGAAATCAGAAAAATGATAACTTTATCAGATTTCTATCATGTAATGACTGCAGTGGTTCCACTATATGTAGCTATGATATTAGCCTACGGTTCTGTCAAGTGGTGGAAGATTTTCACACCAGATCAATGTTCGGGAATCAACCGTTTCGTGGCACTTTTTGCAGTCCCTCTTCTTTCTTTCCATTTCATTGCGATGAACAATCCTTACGAAATGAACTTTCGGTTCATTGCTGCAGACACACTCCAAAAACTCATTGTTCTTGCAGTTTTAGCTGTTTGGGCTAATGTGAGCAGAAGGGGTTGTTTGGAATGGACTATTACACTTTTTTCCTTGTCCACTTTGCCAAACACTCTTGTTATGGGCATTCCTTTGTTAAAGGGCATGTATGGAGAGTATTCTGGGAGTTTAATGGTTCAAATAGTTGTACTTCAGTGCATTATTTGGTATACTTTAATGCTCTTCATGTTTGAATACAGAGGTGCAAGATTGCTGATTTCTGAGCAGTTCCCAGATACTGCTGGCTCAATAGTCTCAATCCATGTTGATTCTGATGTCATGTCATTGGACGGTAGGCAGCCTCTGGAGACTGAGGCAGAAATCAAAGAAGATGGGAAACTTCATGTTACTGTACGAAAATCAAATGCATCAAGATCAGATATTTTCCCGAGAAGATCAATGGGTTATTCTTCAACCACTCCAAGACCTTCAAATTTAACCAATGCAGAAATTTACTCTTTGCAATCTTCAAGAAACCCAACTCCAAGAGGCTCTAGTTTCAATCATACAGATTTTTATTCGATGATGGGGGGTGCCCGGAACTCAAACTTTGGTGCAAATGACGTTTATGGGCTAGCATCATCAAGAGGGCCAACTCCAAGACCCTCAAATTTTGAGGAGGAAACTGGGAATAATACAAACAAGTCAAGATTTTACCATGGAAATGCACAGTATCCAGCTCCAAACCCTGATATGTTTTCCCCAAACAATGGGTCGAAACCCGTTGCAGCAAATGCAGGCAAGAAACCGAATGGACAGCAGGAAGGTGGTAAAGATCTTCATATGTTTGTTTGGAGCTCAAGTGCCTCTCCAGTTTCAGATGTATTTGGAGGCCATGATTATGGAGCATTAGACCAAAATACTAATGCTAAAGATGTTAGAGTCCCTGTGTCTCCTGGCAAAGGTAGAATCTTTCTTGAAAACTAGTTTTTCTTATTAATATTCTGGTAGTTTTATTTTATTTTATTTCGTTTGGAATTATTTCAGTCGAGGGTCAAAGAGATCATAATATTCAAGGAGAATACTTGGGGAGAGATGAATTCAGCTTTGGAAATAGAGATGTCAACAATATTGAAGGTGATAAAACTGGAGACAACAACAAAGTGAAAGTCATGCCCCCTACAAGTGTAATGACAAGGCTGATTTTGATTATGGTCTGGAGGAAACTCATCAGAAATCCCAATACTTATTCAAGCTTAATTGGCCTTACATGGTCCCTAGTTTCATTCAGGTGCATCCCATAACACGTTTTTATAAATCTCCACATCTTTAATAGTTTAAACTTTTAGACGAGTTTCTCACAAATACTGAACATTTTCTTGCAGGTGGCATGTTGAAATGCCTGCTATAATAGCAAAGTCCATTTCAATACTGTCTGATGCAGGACTTGGAATGGCCATGTTTAGTCTTGGTAAGTACTTCATTAAAAACATTCTCTGTTTAGTATGAATCATTAAATCTAACTTTTAGATTATTAAATTGGTGTCAAGTGAGAAAGCATGATAAAAGCAAAGGAAACCAACAGTATGGTCATCATAACATGTTTCTTTATTCATCTTTCCTTCTGTCAATGTTCTTTATTTGTACAAATATATGCATAAACACATGTAAAAATGAAGTAATTGAATAATTTATCCTCTCCTTATTCTTTGAGCATCAAGTGTAAGTCCTTTAAAATTGAACAATCCATTAGAAATTTGAAGTGGGACATTTTTATGATGCTCACATAACAATTTAATGAATTTCAGCTACTCAAAGATTAAGTGCGTGTTTGACAAAGTTTAAATTATAATTTTAGTCGATCAAACATAATTTTATCTACATATTTAATCGGACTCACATTTACCATCCAATTATTATCCTCACATTTTGTATGATCCTCAGACACTACTCTGATCATAAAACTATTGTTCTTTAAAACTTAACACGAAAAGTTTGAAGACCAATTTGCTCTTGAGATGAAGGGGGAAACTACGCCCCCGTTTTGGTTTCATTTTTTCTGTTAAAATTTTATTTTTAAAAGTCAAACATTAATTTTAATTAAATATTTTATAAGATCAACAAGTATTATTCACCTATCAATTACTCAATTTTTAAGAAAAAAGTTGAATTTTAATAAAAAAAAAATAAAATGAAACCAAAAGGGGGGCTAGATGTGGGGTTCATGATGAAAGATGTTTGAAATGTCTGGTGTGGTGGTGGCTGACAGAAAAGGATGTGGGTAATAGTATTTTGATTGATGATGACGACAATGGACACGACAGGTCTTTTCATGGCATTGCAACCGAGGATCATAGCATGTGGAAATTCCGTAGCAGCTTTTTCTATGGCCGTTAGATTCCTTACAGGTCCAGCTGTTATGGCTGCTGCTTCCATTGCTGTTGGCCTCCGTGGCGTTCTCCTCCGCATAGCCATTGTACAGGTATAATTTTGTTCCCACTTATGAAATATTACTTATTTATTCATTACTCATTTTTATTCATTTATAAATAAAACGATTTACAAACTTTTCGTGAACATGCTTTCCCTTATGAATGACCGTGTGTATATGTTTAAATCGGGATTCATTCTTTCAATCGACGCTTAAAATTTGTACGATTTCACTGAATTGATGACAACAAGACTTGAATTTAAGACTTACGATCATTTGTGATTTGTCTGCTATGAGATCTAAAAGTTGAAGTTATTCAAGACTGATATTAATTCGAGCATGCTAAGCAACTTTTAAGTTTAGTGAAATATGCTCAATTTTTGTTTTTATATAGTACCGAACGAGACTTTGAACAAAGGAACAAAATAATCGTCAACCCGAAAAAAACTAACTAGTCTAATGTTCTCTGGTGTGCCAATCAAATAAACAGGCAGCTCTACCGCAAGGAATTGTCCCTTTTGTCTTTGCAAAGGAGTACAATGTGCACCCAGACATTCTTAGTACAGGGTGAGTTATCTACATACTAGATTTTATGTTATTTTATTTTGTTCCTAGGTTGGACTTGTTAAATCTCATTTTTGTCCTTCGCGTTTGACTCGTTGAATTGAATTACAGGGTCATATTCGGAATGTTAGTCGCATTGCCAATAACACTCGTCTACTATATTTTGTTGGAATTATGAAAAAGGCAGTAGATTAGCATCAAATATTTGAAGCTGGGATCACACACAAAGAGAAGAAATCAGCCCCTTTCAATTAATTTCTCTTCTCTGTCTAGTAAAGTTGTAAAATTGTGTTCTGTACTTTGTAGTCAATTTTCAGCAAAGAAATATGATATTCTCTTATTATTTATTGTTTCGAATCTATTTTCAATCTATTTTATTTATTTTTAGATTAATGGAGAATGTAAAATTTATAGAACGATTATAATATTTCAGCTACATTTTCCATATTGAATTTTTTTTAAAATAAAAATAAATGTCCATATATACAATCTAAGTTTTCAGTCGACGTGAACGTCATTTGTCTACAATGAAAATGTAAATATGAATGAATGAAAATCGTGAATGCATGATGAAACACTCAAACACGTACTATTATAAAGAAACTAAGATCGGTATTGACAAATGTATTTGATCATTGCACGAAATATACAGAACTAGGATTTCGATAATATTTGAATTAATGATCTATATCTGAACTAATATTACATTAAATCACTAATACAAAAACTTAAACTCTTAGAATGATGCTATTCAAGCCCATGACGATATAAACCAGTCATACGACTGGTGCGGAATTGAGCCCAAAATCAATGATTATTCAATACAAAAATATTTCGGTGCGGTCAAGTATACATGAGGTGAAAAAAAAAAAGTAAAAGGTGCCGACAAGAAGTTACATAATTGACCATTGTACATTGCAAACAGTCGAGAATCTCAAGTAACTTGTCGAACCGCTAAAGTAACTAAAGTATGGGTCCCACATAAAACACCTATTCCTAATCTGCAATGGAAAAAAAAAATGGATTTCATTAGTTTGATTAATAGACCGCCAGATTGGATTCGAGCGCAAAATCAATGATTATTTGGGAGAATATTTTGGTGCGGCTCAGGCATTCATCACATAGCTATTCAAGAATCCCACAAAATTGAAAAAATGACAACAAGAATGGTCACCATTCAATATGCACGCATTTGTCAGCAATTTATTCAGCAAAAAGTTTCCTTCGGCCAAAGATTGTTTCCATGAAAAAACTAACTTCTAAATTCACGGGAAAAAAGGGTCCAAGATGCCAATCCATTCTGCACCCTATCTTGATCAAATTATTGTCGATACGTTACGTGGAATAGATAAAACTAGATAGAATAAATAACAAGTTTTGTCGCTTCACCCTTTACTCGTTGATCAGTTGAAATATCGTATTTTTTCTACAAACTTTTATATAGATTCTTAATTATGATCTTATTCGACGAGTGAACATAACGTTATTCATCGCTGATAGATTATTGTACATTTTCTTTGCTATAAGTTTGTGATCGTGACTTCAAACTATCCTTTCGAATTAGATGTAATTAGGGTCCAATGACATTGTTGTATGATGTAACGTATTTTGCTAAAAGAAAATTTTGTAATAACTTATTTTTATCACTAATAATTTATTTATTTTAAAATTTATATATATAATAAAATTATTGTTTATTTACTTACAAAATGTTCGAAAGGGTAAAGGAGGCAGTATTGTCGTTTTATGGATGAGTGCATGTTTGGAGAGATTTGTAGGAAAATACAATGTCTTCCACTAAATTCGGTTGGTCGTCCGTTTGGGAGACAATTGTTTGTGGGTTTGTCGTGTCGATATTTGGTCCCTCACACGCGCACATGGTCACAACATTCATATCTCTCTGCACATTTCTTGAGGATTTGCACGTGCATCTTTGCATTCCTCTCAAGTCCTTATTTTCATCCATAGGTATACTATTTGAATTCATTGACGAAATAATCCATACAAATTTCATCAACGGCCCTTTTTAGGATGAGCTACATTACAAATCTTCTTTTTCTGCAACATTGCTTCTATAATCTTTGGAGCAAAGGCCGCGATGGTCCAAACGAGAGGGAGAGAGAGAGAGAGGGAGAGAGATTTTTGCGGACAATTCTATAACCGTAAGAAGGCCAGTCGACTTGCTCACCAGCATGGGGATTGGAGATAACCATATAATATAAGCGTAATTAAAACGTTGTATGCCCAAATACCTTTTCGTACTTAATTGTTCTTAGTATTATATGACAGTATCAAAACATGAAAAGAAGATAAATTTTTTTTTTTTTTTTAGTGAACAGTCTATTTCAATGTTCTAAAATGCGTAATGCGTTGCGATGCGTCGAGGCCGAAAATCAAGAATCACAAGTTTTAGCGTGTCAATGCGAAGAATAAGCGTCATAATGCGTTTCGTATTTTTAAGGCATTAAATATATTTTTATATAAAAAAAATAGATTTTTTACCAAAAAAATTAGGCGGCATAATGCGCCGCCTAGGAGGGATTATGCGCGCCTAGGCGGCGCATTTTAGAACAAAAACGCATTTTCTCCGCTCGTCGTGCCCAGGCGGCGCATTTTAGAACATGATTCTATTTATAATAAATTGATCCAATATATCTCTAATATATGGATGTTATTACATGATGAATGTTTCAAGTCTTAGATTCGACTCTGGGTAGAAATTCTATTTCAGAAGTTGGGTTCGAGGCTTGATATACATTTTCTCGAGTTATTGTTGAATTAAAAGTTTTTTTCAATCAAATCATTCGACAATAAACCATTCAGCTCGAATAATAAACAACACAAAGCTATGTAATCGTGTATAAAGTGGTGACGGAAGCTTTAGTTCAACCAGTATTGTACGCTGAACATGCAATAAAATTGGATTCAACAGTCCAGGCCCAACAATTTTTATCAAAAACAAGCGAATGTAGAAAGTATGGGCGCGCAGTATAGAAATGTGAAAATGCACTTGATATAAAAAATGCTCTAGGAATAAAATCTTCTTTCAGGCCAAGGTTTTGAGGCCTACAATTTATGTGGGTCAGCCTGCTCAGGCTTTTTAAATTTTCTTTTAATATCTTCAGAAAACTTGTTCTAAGTGAAGAATAGTGTCACGACTATAGATAAACATCGAATGTGGCATCTTGATATGCGTTTCTTTGTGCAATAAGCAATTCCACAGTACAACTGAGACCAATATAGAACGTTCAAGCACAAAGAAAATCATATTGATGAAGAGATCGATGCCAATAACATGAACACCATATTCTTTAGCCATGTAGAAGCCACACCCTACATCCAAGACCTTTTGCCATGGTTTGAGATGCAATTTAGCAACAATTTTTCTCATAGTATCCGAAAAAACAAAATGCTGAACAAAATAAGAAATCCGCAAGGGATAAGATTCATTTCCTAGTTCCTCCCCTCACAACTACATGTACATATGGTCTTAATGTGGAAGACTAAATTTCAATAAATAAACATGTCTAGAGCATGTTTGAGAGTGATTTTAATCCAATTAAAATTGAAAATATAGCCGTTATTGGGTCTCACTCGTCTAATAAAAGTCAACAATAACGGTTAGTTTTTCAATTTTAATCCGATTTTAATCTCTATCAAACAAGCTCCTAATCTCTTATACCTAAAACTTTTAAATGAATTAGAATTTGCCTAGTATTTAGCATAATTTCCCCTAACAATTCTAAGAATTATAATGAGATATCTAAATAAATGGATTCAAATCATGGAATTATGGAATGGAAATCTTCGAAAAAATAAAGTAATAATAATAATAATAAGAACAGAAATATTCAAAAAAATAAAAATGAGAAAGGTATGTAATGGGATATAACCCAACCCAATTTTTGGCCCAAGTTTAAAAGGACTGAAACAAAAGCCCACTCCGCTATAGCCTATTTCCCTTTTTGATAAATTAAAATCGTATGCTTGTATAATAAATTATGGGTCAAGCTACATGTACCGAATTTTTTAACATAATCCCTTATCGACTACTCACAATAGGGGATGGGGACCACATTTTGGGATTTTTTTATTCACGTGGGGTTCGAGTGCATGTGAGAGGGGGTAAATAATTCGGTCTGGGGCATTATGTACAAATAGATTTATCCATAAATTATTTCATTTGTTAACAGTTCCTACAACGGAAAAATAATTTAAAATTCATATCGTATTTCCTTTTTTGCTGGTCTACAAAGTGACTGTTTAAGGGCATTATACTTCGGGGTTAAAATTCAAATTCCCATTTCCCCGCGCAAAAAATAGAAGCATTGTAATCTCAAAATTGGAGCGACGGGCGGCGGTCGGAGCAGATCTCCTTGCTTTCTTGTGATATTAACTTCCATTTTCTTGTTCTTTCTTGGTTTTGTAGTATTTCTTATTGTTTTTATTTCTTAATTTGGGGATAACATTTCTCCATTTCTTGTAATCGTAATTTAAACATATGTTTGGCCCCCATTTTTTAAAAAATTCATTTTCAATCACACATTCTCCTATAAAATAATATTATACTTAAATCAAAAAAAAATTTCTTACTTTTTAACCACACAATTTCCAACAAAACACTATTTGAAAATGCATTTTTGCTCAAAAATGGGGCTCAAAAATGGGGTAAAATTCAAATCGCATTACCCTTTTTTGATAGTTGGTTACAACATAAATTAATTTACGGTTCAAATCAAATCGAATCTTATACTATTTTAGCCCCTGTTTGAGCAATATTTTTTTTATTCTCATTCTTATTCTCATTTTCAATAACACATTCTTTAATAAAATAATATTTTCCATCACATTAATAAATTTTCTTTCTTTTTCAACCACATATTCTTCATCACAGTAATAATAAAAATACATTCTTACTTCCAA
>CAIGRM010238995.1:0-11927 GCA_903798335.1 Fraxinus albicans
GCTCCAGAATCAATAAGAACTCTAATTGTTAATTAAAAAAAAAAAAATTTGTTCATAACATATTTATCATGGTCACATTGCAAGCTTTCTAATATATTTTAAATCGCTCAAAAAGGAGAACCATAACGTAAAATATCGTATCAAACGAAAACTTTTTAATAAAAAAAAAACAAAAAAAAAATATTATATGGGGGAGTGCGGCCGTTTGTCTTTTTGGAATGATTTTGCTGACTTTCAATTGTTTAATATCTTTAGTGGACGTAATTAATACGATTATTAAAATTTTAATTTAGTTTAAATGTAATAATCAATTTCTTAAAGAATACTGTATCTAATTTCCTCATTAATTAGATGAATGGATCCAACTTGACTATTTGGATATCACGCACCGGACAGACCAATTCTCGCAAGGATCGCACCCGCCCAGATAGCACACACCGACCCACCACTCAACCCGTTTACGATATCGCCCCAATGCAAGGGCAATAAAGTCATTTCACGTTCCAATTATCCGCGATACCCCAATTCGAATAATATTTTTATTTCGAAGCAAAACATCGCCCCTTAGCATCCGATCTCTCAAAATTTTCCAATTCTTGTTATTTTATCGCTCTATATCTATCGATTCTATCTATAACTACAAAATTGTGCACATCTTTTCATATATAAATGCAGTTTTATGTAAACAGAGGGATGTGCACATAAATAGATTCCATTTTTGTTCCGCCGCAATCGACCGATCTGACAGGTCAAAGTCCTCGTATGTCGGTTCTTAATTTTTCGGCATCGTAATGTTTAGACTCTGATTAGTTTTTCACCGGCGGCATGGTATTTTGGTTCGATGTGGTTTGGGAAGTTCTGTAGAGGAAAGTTCGAAATAGGGTTTGAAGTTTCTGAAAGGTTAGAGCTTTTTTACGGCCTCTTGGGGGATTGAAGGGTATCAAATATTGGATTCCAATTGATTTTTTTGTTGCTGGGTTCATTTTGAAATAAAATATCGCTTCTTTTTAGTTTTTAAGGTTTGAACTAGGGTTGGAGATTTCTGAAGCTTAGGGGTCTCTGGGATAGTGAAGTGAAATTAGTTATGACTCGGAGTTCGAGGCACAAATCCCATAAACAAAGCAAACACAGTTCGAAGGATTATTCGGATTCTGAAGAGGATGTAAAGTTGAAGGAGAAAAGTAGCAGAGATGAGAATCCTGCCAGGGATTATCGGGGTTCAACCTCTGGCGAGAAGCGGAAAATATCATCTCTGTTGAGAGAAGGGAATGATGGTAAAGATCTGAGGAATGGTGAGGCATCAGAGGATTATGTTTTGTCAAAACTAAGAAAAGAGAAGGCTGACGTTGGCAAGGCGAGAGCTGATGTAAGTGTGGGTGTTGGTGATGATAGGTGGAGGAGTTATGGTGAGGATAAAGGAGGTACTGATAGAAATATTAAAAAGGAATTAAATAAAGGGGAAAGTTCGAAAATTGACTCAAAACTGAAGGAAAGTAACAGCAAAGGAGAAACATTAAGAATTGAGTCAAAGATTAAAAGAAAAAGGTATGAGATTGGGAGTGGAGGTGAGATTAAGGAGGATAATATAGCATCATTGGTGGTGGAGAAAGAGGAGAGTGAACGGAAAGGAGAGTCAAAAAGGGATAATATAGCATCATTGGCGGTGGAGAAAGAGGAGAGTGTACGGAAAGGAGAGTCAAAAAGGAAGTCTGAGAAGGATTCTTCAGGGCGGAAGGAAGGGAAGGAATCCAAGGATAAGGGTCGTGGGTCGGAGAAGGAGAAGAGGGTTAGTGAGGAGAGTATGCGTGGGGATGCTGAGGTGAAATCCATGGGGGTGTTTGGGCAGAAGCAAGGGTCACAGTTAGGAGATTTTAGCGAGGAGACAAAGACTAAACTTGATCGAGAAAATACTGGTAAGGTAACTTATTGTCATGGCATGCATGCAAGTGACTTGTAATTGCTGTTTGTGCGTGTGCCAACAAAACTTGCATTGATTTTTGGTCCTTGATTCTATTTCTAGAAGTAACATATTTCAAGATTTTGTTTTCGAGTAAATGGTTATTTTTTGCATCAGCTCCAAACATGTAATTTACTTTTAGGAATAGAAAGTATTCAACAATAACTTTGTATGGATAGTCTATGTATGCAAACTCAAGTTTCTATCTGAGAACTTGGAATATGTTTAGAAGACATAGGCTTTACTATTTGGTTTTTAAATGCTTAAATTTATTTTAGTTTAGATTCTTAGTGAAGATAGGATAATGTGGGATTGCTAGGGTTGGTATGTTTTGAGTGCTTGGGTTTTGAAGAGTATGGCGCACCCTTCCCCTTTCCCTGTTGGTGAGTAGAAAGTGGAGGAAATATTGATGGTACTTTTGTGTAGTGAGTGATATCATTCGTGCTAGTGCATGTTATTGTTATCTGAACTTGAGGTATCCTAAAGACTTAACTTTGATTTAAGTTTGTAAATACTTTTTAGCTCAAAAGAAATAATAGCAGAAATTTAGGGGGTTGATGATCATATGAAGAGAAAGAAGTTTGTCATTAGAAACATTTTTTCAACCCCATGATTTTCTGTCCAAAATGTTTAACTGGTTAATTGGTGTTTGCATGTAGCTGTTTGGTTGGAAGGTCCGTGATTGAATTTCTTTTGGCTGGTCAGTTTTTTATTATGCATGTGGCACTTTGTGATCTTAGGTTCACTAATACTGCAATTCAAAATATTGTGTTATCTTTTTCCCTTAAGTAATTTTAGCTAATGCTATAGAAGTATCAAATATCCAATTGATATCAGTTGCATTAAGTGGAAGCAGGAGAAGAACTCATATATATTAGGCTATGCATGAAAAGTTGATTTGTATGTCTCTGAATTTATCTCATCGTTCTGTTTTTGCTATGTCATTTTTCTGCTTTGAGAAGCAATCAAATCTCTCAAAGGGTCATGAAAGGTGATGCTCAGGCTTTATACTCGAACTGATTCCCTTTGTATAGTTTTATAAAAAAAATAGCAAAAATAGGTAAATTAAACAGCATTTTTTTCTTTTGAAAAGTTCAATTCGGGCATATGGAAAAGTCTCTGGTGCTGTCTTAGATTGTTTGCTGGATTCTACATGCATGATTAGTCAATATTTTAAATTTGTTGATTTTTATTTAATGTATATTTATAATCCTTTATGCAGAATGTCCTTTACAAGATGAGTTGCGGAATCCCGGGTTGGAGAAGGAGCTCGAGAAAAGGATACGAAGGAGAAAAGAAGGTTCCAATGTTAGAGATAAACATTATGATGATTTTAAAGAAATTGATGAGAGGCTCTTGTTATCAAGAGGTGATCCTGCGAAAGATGTGAAATACAGAGAAGATAGGCACAAGGATGGAGGTAACAAGGACAAGTATCAGAAAGATGGCCAAAAAGATGGTAAGCACAGGGACGACAAGTACCGGGACGATGCCGACAAATACAGTAAATTTCGGGATGGTAAGTATCGGGAAGATGGTGATAGAGATGCCAGACATAGAGATGAGAGACGTCGAGAGGATGGCAATAGAGACAGCAGACATGGGGATGAAAATTTTCGGGACGATGGAGGGAAAGATAACAAGCAGAAAGATGATGAGTATTGGGAAGGCACTGCAAGAGACATTCAGAACAAGGATGATAAGTATGCGGCGGAAGATGGCGAAAGGGGTAATAGACGTAGAGATGATCGATACCGTGGAGATATTGACAAATACGGTCGGCGCGATGATGAAAGGTATCACGAAGATGGTGACAAAGATGACAGACAAAGGGGTGATTATAGAGAAGATGGTGATAGAGATGGTAGATACAAGGAAGATAAGCATCGGGAAGATATTGAAAGTGACTGTCGGCATAAGGATAGCAGGCGAGGAGATGATTTTGGTAGAGTGGATAGACTGAGAGAGGCTAAGTATAGGGATGAACATGCCTCAAGAGACTTCTCTGCTGACAAGTCTGAACCCAAGCACTCTAGGGATGATGGTTATGGTGAAAATCGTCGCTCCAGGAAATTAAAAGCATATGATTATAGTCCAAAAATGGGTGATCAAACTGCGAGGTATAAAGATGATCAGGGTAGGAGAAAAACCAAGGACAAAGCGGATTACGATGATAATAGATCCCAAATTACCAAGGTTAAAGAGCTTGAATCAGAGAAAAAATCTGCCAGCAGTGTGAGAATGGGCGTGGTTACTGAGAGAGAAAGGTCAATATCTAAGAATGCTGATGTAGAACTTACTTCTAATCATATCAGACGGCACAGTTCTCCTAGCTCAAGTTCTCATGGTACAAGGGATCCCAACAGGTACTTGATTATGCGCGATTATTTATTGACTGAAAGATTCAAGTTAATTTAACAAATAGAGACTTTCTAGGAATGGTTAGTATCCTGAATGCTGCAAAACCTTTGATCATATATTGGCTCTGCAGTCTGTCAACTTTCTCGTTGTCATCGGATAGTGAAGTTTGTTATCTGAAAGTTCTATCTGATTGAATGAGCTCAGATAAAATGCTGAAAAACAATGAAATTCTTCTTGGACGTGTTATTTTTTATGTGAATGGAAAACATTGTAAGGAAAGAGTTAGCTTTTCCCTTGATAATCTTCCCTGTTCCTTCATGGGTGGGCCCTTTCTGCATTCTATATATGCTACCTCCTTTCTCATTTTGGTGGAATACATACCAAATTTGATCTTAATAAGTGGAATGAAGTTCTTATGTCGTTTTTTTTTTCTCTCTTTTCCATTATTCTCTTTCTTTCTTTTCTTCTGGGCTTTTTTTGGGTGGGAGTGGTTTCTGTCAGTTGTAGTAGAATGGGTTGACGTATTAGCAGTTTGTTGGTTAAGAAGTTAAGTATTTAAGAGCATTGTACAAGGTGTGCTCTTTTTATGTAGATGTGTACATTAAAGACTATGCCCATTCTAGGTCTGCCAAGTTCACTTTGAACTTGAAATTCATTTGGTTTGTTGTTCTTGGTTCCTGCAATAGTACGCTCCTTCTAATTTATGCACTTCATTCCTCAGCTACAGGATTGACTAAGCATGAATCTATGTGCATTTGCTGTTTTTCAGGCTCCCAAAACAAGAAGACTCCAAGTATTATGCTTATGAAGAGAGAGTTCGGTACAGCAGAGATTATTCTAGTGCTGCAGGAGGAGCTTCTAGGACAACCCCATCTAGATCGATGGATAAACTTGATATTAAAGAAGACAGCCAGTTGGGAGAATTGTCAGCCGAAAGGCGTCTGAAATCGGACATTCGCTCATCTCCCTTGCAGCTAGTGGATAAATCCTCAGCATCGAGCACTGATTGGAGATTCTTCGCTAGATCTGATGTAAGGCAGAGTCTTGATGTTGAAGAATCAGCAAAGCGGAGTGGTGCGCTGCTAGATGCAAAGGGGTACTCTGGTAAAGAAGGCAGGGGAAGACGTGAGTTAGTCATGGACATACTTCCTGGAGATGAACTTTCACAGGCTGATGCAGATAATTTATCTGTTTCTTCACCTTTTACGAGAAATAGCCATTTATCTAACAGTTTTAAGTCAATGCAACCAGCTCCTCTCTTCAGGACAGGGTTGGAGAGCCCTCTATTATTAGGATCTGCCGAAGACAACGGCAGAAGTCAGTCAACTAGCCATAATAGGAGGATTGGCAATCCCAACATGGGAAGAGTTCAAGGAAATGCTTTGAGAGGTGTACCAAATTGGCCTTCCCCTTTGGTAAATGGTTTCATGCCTTTTCCTCACGGTCCACCTTTTCATTCAGTGATGCAGCAGTTTCATGGTCCACCAATCTTTGGTAGTAGATCATCTATGGAGTTAAACCATCCCTCTCCTTACCATATGCCTGATGCTGACAGGTTTTCTGGCCCTGGGCGTCCTTTGGGATGGCACAATCCGGTGGATGATTCGTGCCCTCCTCCACTGTATGGTTGGGATTCAAGCAGTGCTGTCTATGGTGAGGATTCTCAAATTTATGGAAGGCCAGATTGGGACCATTCTAGGAACCTGCCCGGTAGTAGAGGCTGGGAGACCAGAGGAGATTTGTGGAAGGGACCATATAAATCTGCAAGCATTGATATGCCGTCTTCTGATAAAGAGAATGGCTTCTCTCAAATTGCAGATGAACCTTTGGTTGATCAGACAATTCAACAAGCTAAAAGCGAGTTAACTGGACCTGATAAGCATGCTGAGAGCACTGACATTAGTCAATCAAGAGATGGTTTGGAAAGGAATTCTGCTGAAGCTCCCTATATTAATCAAGAGGAAACTAGTGATATTGCTAAAATGTCAAGAAAGGACAACTCCTATCTTTGCCATGTCTACTTTTCCAAGCTTGACATATCTGCTGATCTTACTGAATCCAAGTTGTTTAATAAGTGCACTGGCTTCCTTGATATAGATCAGAGCATTATTTCTGATGTACATGATTCTGAACTTTTTTTTATGGAGGTAAAAATGACAGCAATTATGCATTTAATTGCTGTCTTATAGATCTGCCCAAACGTTAAAAAGTTTATTGTTAATGCCATTTTTCTTTTTCTTCGACAGGAAGCTGTAGAAGCCACAGCAGCATCTCCTTCTAAAATTAACAACTTTTCACTGTTTTCTGCCACGAGTGATTCTATTTTCCAGGTAAAATTTTGTTATGGATAACATACATCCCTTTATTGTTTAAAGAAATTGTTTTGATGTAATGCAGCATATTTATTTAGGTATATAACCAAATCAGCAGTTTCTATTGTGGAGGTTATATGCAAAACGGTTCCCATGTCACCTTACCACGTTAGTACAAAACAGTGAATTCTTGTGCCACTTGTATATCCAGTCTGGCCTGGGATTTTGTAGATGTCCTTAGTTGCTTTTTGTGTGAAGTTTTCTGTTGGGAATGCTGAATTGTATTTCATCGGATAGAAAAACTTTTCATTATTGAAGTAAAGTAGGTTTTTTACCATTTTGTACATTGTTTGAGGTAAAGCTAGGAAGACTGGAGGATTGATGCATATATAGGGTGTGTGTGATGGATATTATTGGGGAAAGAATGTATTTTAAATAGTGATATGATGGAAAATATATGGTTAAAAAGTAAGGAAAAATTATTGATGTGATAGAAAATATTATTTTATTGAAAAATGTGTGATTGAAAATGAGTTTTGAAAGAACGTGTGTCAAACAGGAGCCAAGGTTATCGTATTATGTGATGGATATTATTGGGGAAAGAATGTATTTTAAATAGTGATATGATGGAAAATATATGGTTAAAAAGTAAGGAAAAGTTATTGATGTGATGGAAAATATTATTTTATTGAAGAATGTGTGGTTGAAAATGAATACTGAAATAGTGTATTTTGAAAGAATGTGTGTCAAACGGGGGCATAATACTATAAATCGTACGAGTATTCCTTAATATTTTGTTTGCCTGTCCACCCTTTGTGATGCAGAAAGCGTTGTCCTTATATAAGAGGCAGAAGGAAGACTTTGGAGGGAGTGCAAATATGGAGTCAATTCTGAAATCTAATGAGGAGCTGAATGCAGAGGACAACAATACCGAGAGGTCTCCATCTGGTGGCATGCAAGAAGTAGGGAATGCTCTTCCTAACTCTAATGGGGAGGTAGAGATTTCAAATAGTCTTCAAGTGGAAGAGATCACCAAAAACTCCCATCTGAAGCTCAATCTACCAGTTGCAAGTGTGGTGGACAAATCAGAGCCAGTTTCTGCCTCCAACCATGTCACCAACGAAGTGGATTTGGTATTGAACCAGGTGCCACAGGAGCGTATTCTTGAGAACCCTTTGTCCAGCGAATGTGTAGAAAAATTTGATGGCAGTTTATCTGCAGGGGTTGGAGAAGTGCATATGGAATTTGCCAGTAACAATGAGGAACAGAGTGTGTTTGATACTAAATGTGGTCCTGTGCGTAATTCTGATGTGTCTTTTGAGTCACACGAGGCAATGATGCCAGAGTTAATTGAGTCTGCACCAGTAAATTTGAGTCGGATACATCATTCCCCTGAAAGTACACATTGAGACAATTTATTTTTCTGAGATTTTTAATTGCGGCCCATGTTTTATCTTATAATCTCTTTGCTTGCTCTCCTTGTCTAGTTAATATATAAAATTTTCAAGTTTTTTTCAACAGTTATTTGTCTAATTTCTGTTCCAAGTTGACAAACATGGTCAGTCCCTTGCTCCGGGAGTATGGGGAAGGAGTTTGAGTCATCAGCTCTGTGGTCTACTACATCTGAGAACTACCCTACAATGTTGCGAATGAACTCCTTTGGATTATGAGGTACTCATGCTTTAACAACCTTTTGTCTACTCATTTTTTATCATATTTGGTAAAGAGGATTTGGATGGTACTCAAAGCAATCTTATCCCGAGTCTTTGTGCATCTTTCCTCTCGAATTTGGATCTATTTTGTATCCTATTCAGATTTCATTCTGGGCCATAAAATCAGAAGTATGGCAAAAGGTCGTTTGAGATCTAATTTTGTGGGCATAAATCATAAATGTATGCTTAAAAAATTTGCTTACAAGAATTACATTTGTTTTAAACAAATAGTTTCTCTGTTGGTCGGAAGTTTAAAACAATTAGCATGTGGTCTAAAGATCGATTGGGGAAGGAAATTTTTTTTTTTTTTCTTTTTAAAGTCTGCCAGTGTTTCAGAGTTTGTAATTTTCTTTGAAATCTAAACAAGTGATCTTTACATAAACAAACTTACTTTGGATTTTCTATGTACTTTTTGATAGAGGAGACTTGACGAGAATTTATTTGATCTTTCTGAGTATTTATTTCATGCTATATTCTTCTAAATTCATGAACACAATGACCTAAACTAAAGTGTTCTCTTTTCCCTCGTAATTTCAATTTTTTTGAATGGATATGAATGATTGAGTTGGGTGAGGACAATGATTTGTACCATTGTTTGAAGCAGAAGTGTCAAGACGGACGGGCCGGTCAGACCTGTGAAAATCGGTTCGGATCGACCCGGGACCGTGGGCCGACCCGTGACCCGAGCAGGCGGTTCACGGGTCAAGGAGGTGTGACCTGCGGGCTCGTGGGTTGCACCTTCACGGGCAGCGGTGTTAACCTGCTGGCCGTGAAAATAAAAAATTTTTAAATTTGAAAAAAGTGGGAGTTGTCAACCTAGTTGGGATGTACTTATGCTATAAATATTTGATAATAGTATTTAAAAATGCATTTAGTTGTTATTTAAGAAATACATTTAATTGTTATTTGTTTTAAGTTAAATTTAACTTTGTAAAGTTATAAATAATTCATGTAACATTAAATTTGAATTCTATGTAAACATTTCTTGGTATAAATATGAATTTATCATTTTGTTCAATTTTTAGTTTACATTAAAAAAAAAAAATTTTTGCTATAAATATGAAAAATTTTATATTTTTATAATTTTATTTATACAATAATGCGGGCCAAATCGGAACAAACCGCGACCCGTGACCCACATGGGCTCGACCCACATGGGTCAGTAGGCGGGCCTGGGTTGTAGTCCAAAATTTGTGGGCCGATCCGCAACCCGTAGCGAGCGGGTTTTTTTTCACGCGGACTGTTACCGGGCTTATATGTTGGCGGGCCGATCCAGCCCGGACCACCCGAATTGACACCTCTAGTTTAAATGGACATTTTTTTATACTTTCGTAGAGGTGTAGGCGAATGAGTAGGGTAGGTGAGGAGGTAAACCAAAACCGTAAACTACAGGACTAGGCCAAAAACAAATAAAGTTACTGTGCAGNATTGACACCTCTAGTTTAAATGGACATTTTTTTATACTTTCGTAGAGGTGTAGGCGAATGAGTAGGGTAGGTGAGGAGGTAAACCAAAACCGTAAACTACAGGACTAGGCCAAAAACAAATAAAGTTACTGTGCAGTTAGTAATTACATATTTACACTGCACATTTTTCTCCCTCTTGAAGAATTTGGTAAGAAAGTAACCCAAATCAATTTCGTGTCCGGAAATTTTTTATAACAAATTTGTTTAATTAACATAGTTTCGTGTCTGGAATTTTTTATTTTTATTATTTTTTCTACCTGGAATTTTGCAAATTATATGCTAATTCGATTTTTGTTGTATGTCAATGTTATTAGGATGTCAATATTCTATACGTCTCCTACAGATAATGGAATGTGTGCATTCTGTGATGTCCAATAAAGGTTGGAAAAATTCGAAGTCACGTGAGCACCAACTTGGTTTAGATAAAAATCAGATAATTAGTAGATTTTGATAAGTTGATAAAGTATGTGATTAAAAAATTGATAAAAATTGTGAGAGTCACAAAAAAATGAATTTGAGAAAAAAATGAGCTTAGAATACTGATAAATAAGAGGAAATATGTCGCGGCAACTTCTAAATAGTTGATCTTCTACTTCTCGAAAGGTTTAACGTTCGAATAAATATTAGTGTGACTCTTACAGATGGGTCGCACAAAAATAGGACGGTACTTGAGATTTTTGGGCCTAAGTTGAGCTTTAGAAGTTTGGCCTTCTAACTATAGTACACTTGAAAAAAATTCATTCACTAGAGTTTTTGGAAGGATCTGTTTCGCATGACTTTTGAGAAGTTAAAAAGAGATTTGGCTTGACTTTTAAAAAGTTAAAAGAAGCTTTTGAGATTCAAAAATTACTTTTAGATTCGTTTGAATAATTTTATAAAAGTGTTTCTTCTAAAAATGTTTTGAAAGGAAACTGATATAATGTGGTTTCCTCTAAAAGTACTTTTTTTGAAATAAGGAGTTATTTTAAAAATTAGTTTTCAAATAAAAAATTAAGGTAGTTTCCTCCAAAAACTTTTGTATAGAAAGCAATAGCAAAAGTAAAAGCAAAAGCAAAAGCCATTCCAAATAAGCCCTAATTTTATTAAAGTATTTCTTCTAGTTAAAAGAATTTTTAGAGAAAACTGATTTAATGTGAATTTCTCTAAAAATACTTTCGAAATATGATGCTCTTTCAGAAATTAATTTTTAAATAAAAATAAATCTATTAACTTAAAATTTAACATTAAAATGGAAATTATTTTAAAAAGAATAAAACGACTAAAAATGTAATATTTAAATTATTTATATTTTATTCAAATAATAAAGTCGAAAATGTTCAAATGATAACTGTAATCTACAAGCCCTTCAGTTTATACAATAACGAAATGGCAAGAAAATTATTTTTATTATTTGGCCAACGCTTTCGTTTAGGGTTTTAATTTGTGTCTCACGATCCGTGTCTACTTAAAATAAAATTACTATTTTATTCAGGACTTTTGTTAAAAGGAAATATAAAAGTGATCAATTTTGAATTAAAACAGAAAACTGAATAAAATATGAAAAAGTAAATTGACAACGTTGTAATTAGAAAAAAAATTAAGTTTTGGTCAAAACAAACTTAAAAAAATAGAAAAGTAAAATTGTAAAAATAAATAGAAATCAAAGTTATCTATCCAAATAAATACAAAAATAAATCAAACAAAATGTAAAAAATTCAATCCCGTAAAGAAAAAGTACAATTATATTCGAGTTAAGTGCAAAAATTAAAAAACTCACCATACTTCTTCGAACATTTTACATAAATTTCTCACAAATAATTGTGCACTCAACTATATTTTAATGAGATTTGAGCGTAAAAAAGATTTGAGTAATTCATTTTCTAGATTTGGGAATTGAAAATGAAGGAAGCATTTAGGTCTAAAAAATTAAATTAAATGTTAAATATAGAGTTTTGTCAGATTTTCTTTCCTAAATGTGAGAAAATTAATCCAAAAGTTGACAGAAAAAAAAAAGGGAGTGAAACTTGGAAAATTAAAAAGCCTCTTTTTAAAGAAGTGAATTGTTTCAAAAATCACTGAACTTATACCATCGTCACAGACTGCTCACCGAATTTCATTCTGCTTCACAGTACTCACTCAA
>CAIGRM010238997.1:0-16294 GCA_903798335.1 Fraxinus albicans
AACGTTAAAGTTTCATAATAAAAGGTTCATCGTGGTCCAAACATAAGACTACTTTAGCTCAACATGTTGTGAAGAAGAAGAAAAAATAGTTCATCACCCGAAATTCTTGAATTTGATGTTAGGATTTCTTGAATTCAATTTTTCGTTCTTTGCCTTCTTTTGCAATCAATTCTCTACCCTAATTTTGAGTTGATAAATTGTATTTATAGTACTCTCCAAAAAGTCCCAAAAGTCTCTAAAATTCGTGCAAATAATGGCCAAAAAGGAAGTTTCCTTGTTGGAGTTGAATTCTGAATGAAAATAGCATTCTTTTCACGCATTTGCTTGGGCGAAATCCGAGCACTCGTCCAGTTATGTGTTTTAGCCTCTATTTTTGAAAATTCAAGTCGGTGATCACCCAAATTCTATTTTTTATTCTTTTAAGCCCTTTTCTCTTGCAATTTTTATCTTCTTCATTCTTTCCTTGATTTTGATCCTCCACTTTAAATCACTTCAATTTTGGTCCTTCAAATGCATATTAGTCCCCAAACATTCATCCAATTGTCAATTAATCTTTCTCTCTTTTCCAATTTGCTTAGAAATGGGTCCCAAAATTGAAAACCAAAAGAAAATTAATTCAAGTTAAGTAAAATTCAATACTTTGATGATGTAAAAGTTTAGTAATATGGGACAAATAAGTGCATAAAACGTACTTATCAAACAAGAACCAAGAAACCAAAAGACAAAATCTCTCTATTCGACATGTTAGACGAAAATTCGAAAATCCAGAGCAATTTGATGCAAAACATTTGAACCCTAATGTAGAGCAATCTAATGGAGAGGCACTCGGTCATTTTCGACCCTACCACCTAAAATTTGGAAAAAAAATTCAAGAAATGGAGAGCGATCTGATGGAGATGAACCGAACCCGAATGTAGAGCAATCTGATGCAAAGGCACTTGAACATTTTTAATCCACTACTTTGACTCAAAACTTGGAAGAAAACTCAAGAAACGAAAAACAGAATGAATCACCATTACAATGCGTAAGGAATGACAGCTATTTTTAATGAAATCTTTTGTCATCTCCCTCAAGGCAATATCGTAAAAGTAATATGGAGCTGTGTCGCCATTATGGTTAGTTACTTTGAAGAAATTAATTAATCAAATTCTTGAAAAATTAGGTTAGATACAGAAACGTCGTTGACACATTGATTAATTTTTTTAAAATTTCTTCATTAAATACAAATTTAGTTTTGTGCTCGTTATGAATTTTTTTTGTTGAAATCTTTTAAATATAAGTATTATACATTATTTAATAATAATTTTGAGTTAAAAATATATAATATTTTTAGTAAAAAAAGAGAAAAACATAATTTTGAAAAACAAAACAATTAGCCAACATTTTTTTTTTTTTTTTTGAGAAATAGATTGATGATATTCTGTATAAACATAATTCTATATGCCATTATATTCGTGCTTAAAGAATCTCTAGAATTGGATGATTCATTCATGTGTTTTACTTCTCTTGTGATTTTTAAGTTCATTTGACTATACAACTTGCAATTGCCATATAAAGGTTTTTTTTTTGTGCTACTAACATTCTCAAAATCTAGAAAGAATTTCGATAGCCAACTGCCTCTTCAACAACTTCTTAAGCCATCACCACATTGGGTCAATATTAAATACGATATAAAAGTTATTCTTCTAAAGTCCTTACAGAATCGAAAGTTTGAGTCAATATAATCGACTCGAACAATAAGTGACCAAAAAATAAGTAGATCGATTTTCAACGTGTTTTTTTATCGTCTGAGAGATGGTTAGCAGGCAAGCCTACTAGGATATTAAAAGATTGTAACCACAAATTTCGATACACCCATTTTTCTCTCAAGAGTCTTGGCTTTTTAAACTTCTCTCTTGCTTTTACGAAACCTTACTTTCAGCCAAAGTGGATCAAGAATGTTCAAAATTAGGAAGAATAAATTAATTATCATTTTTTGTAACAATATAAAGAAAAGAGAAACAAAATGTAAAACTGACTTGTAATACAACAACATTGGAGTGGGCAACTACAGAACAAGTTATGAAGCCTTGATCCTTGTGTAATTGGTGTGTCCAAGCTACAAGTGAATCCCTACAATCACACCATTCAATTGATACAAGAGTTTGACAACTTCAAGATTGGGCATTGAACCAAGAATCGTTCACATATTTCCAAGGAAACTTGCAACAATAATGTTGTGGTTTGCAGGCCTTTGATAGGAGTTCTTACAATGTTTGACAATCCCTTTCCCAAATTTCTTCATCTCAGAAGGGCACAGAGTTTTTCAAACACTTCTTCACAAAATCAATTCCATCTTTCATCCTTATTTGGAAAGTGGATGTGATGAAGATGACAACAATGGCTAGCATAAATAGCGATGTTATCTAATACTAGTTAACAAGATTCTACTTTCATATTATTTAATTTATATCCGTTTCATATTGTCTGAAACCTTGATATTCCATATATCATCCATTACAATGAGATATCTCCTTTTCTTTAGTGATGTTTTCAGTCTACTAGTTAACAAGATTCTACTTCATATTATTTGTATCAATATTTCATATCGTCCCAGATTAGATATTTCAAACATCATCCATTACAAAAAGATATCTCCTTCCATGTTTCATAGGCTCATAGTTAATAACATTCTATATCATTCGCATACGACATGAGACCTCCATATCCCACACATCATCCATGATAATAAGATATCTCATTTCCTGTAGAGATGTGTTCTAATCTACTAGTTAGCAAGATTCTACTTCCACATCATTCTTAAATGATTGTTCAGTATCGTCACGCCTTCTAGTATTTCATATATCACCCATCATAATATAATTTTGAGATATTGTTGCCCATGAACGTATGCTAAATGAAACAAAAAAATCCACGATCATAATTTTTTCTAGCAAAAATTGTCTTACCGAGTCCTTCCATTCCAACTAGAGAGATTAGATCAAGTTCAATGTCTTGATCTCCATCGAATCAGCATCAAGATCCACCCCAATGATCTCATCTATGGGTGCACTTTTTGAGGAATCAGCAAGCGATACAGTCTTCCATCGCCAAAATTCCATTGTTTTCACTGCTTATCTGTGAAGAATTTCCAAGCAAAACTTTCAAGGAACCAAAAGGGTTTCAAATAGGGATGTAATTTGTTGTTTCTTCTAGATCTCAAATATATTGATAATCTTGAAAGCAACTTGCAATTTCTTAATGGGATAACAGGCTGGATTTGCACAAATAACAAGACGTGAATCATTTAACAAAGGTATTCATTTTGTAATCTAATGGTCAGAAATCTTTAAGAAAACTGTAGAAAACATATATATCATAAGCGGGCCCTTGAAACAGCCTGCAAATCCTATTTTTTATTTCCTCCCCTCAATTGTTTAGACATTTTTTTGTCCTATTCGTTTGGATTCTTGCGAAAGATAAAAGTAGATTGCCAAAGGTGGATAGACTTAATGGATTTAGCGCATTTTAGCAAAGCTTGTAATTGTTCATAGTTATGTAGAGAAAAATTAAATAAACAAAGTAAATCAAACCAAACCGAAGGCCCGTATTCACACGGTTTTCTTAAATCGAATTCGCCGTCTCACCGAAGTGTACGAGGTTTTGATCGGTGTTCGATTCCCAGGATACAATCGGTTTTCGGTTCCCGCTGCACTACGTTAACCGCCTACGAACTAGCTGTATCTATCTCTCGAAGGAATAAGCAAAAAAAGAAGATGAAACAAAACGGGCTACTGGAAGAAATGAAGGAGGAGTACTCCCTTTCCTGTTATTGTGTTTCTGTTTGTTGAATCACTTGTGTGTGTGTGTTTTTTTTCCAACCAAGAAATCCTCTATTTATACACATAGATGAGGAGTGCCAACTCTTTAACGCATTGAATAGGAGGTTACATCATTGAAAAGAAAACCGGATGAAACTGAAGAGAGAAACTGAAGAGTTGTTGATATTTGCTGGCTGATGAAACTGCTGACCTTCTGATTTTCATTCAATATTCCAACAAGTTATACTCTATTCTTGTGTATATTTTTTAGAAATCACAGTTTTTACCTACAATTTAGTCACATATTCCTTAACATCTACTTATAAACACTTATAAAATTAGCGATGCAAGCATTTAGTAACGCGCTTAAAAGGGTCCGTCTACGAGATTTATGTGGCTTATGAGTGAGATGAACATGTACTTTCATGTGTAATCTCGATTTCAAAATTACTTACCTAACCGTGCACTATTGCAATTAAAATCGCGTGCGAAAGTGATTATCTATAAATTTTAATAAAATGCATTAAAATTTCAATTAAGATTATATCACAAATTTCAATTAAGATTAGAACAAAACCATGGTCGTTGGTATTTATAGCCAAACAAACATCACAAGATTAGATCCAAATTAATAGTTCGACCCAAAAACGAAGTGGATCATTTGAAGCACATTTTGGCCCATTAGAGGCTTTAACCCATTTTCCCCTCTTTGGCCCATTTCAATATTTGCCCTAGTTACATATACCTCCCATTTGCACATTTGTGTGTGAAAAATAGAGGCAGCCGTTTTTTCTTCTCCTCTTTGTGAGCATCTACCATCATTCTCTTTGTGGGATTCTTAGCTCTTGGTGGGCTATATATTTTTTGGGCAACCTTAGTCAAAGTTATAGGTTTTGAGCTTGTTGATTTGGAGAAAACTAGTGGCGTAGAAAAGTAGATTAAATTGAGCCCATCTTTTGTACATTTATTGAAGTTCTTGATGAGTACATTCATCGTAATGGTTAATACAGGAGCTATGATCGTTGAACTTATGTCTATATATTTTGACTACTAACTGAAATTTAAGATGTGAAGTTTTGATCACTAAACTTTGAAAAATATTAGATGTTACTCATTGGGTAACATTCTTTTCAAATTTCTAACAGAATTGGTAACGTGTTTGACGGAATGCACATGTGGCATCAAGTCAAGCTATTAAACTTTGAGGTGATCGAATTTTGACCACTAAATTTTGGAAAACGTTTTCAATTGCACAATAAACTTTGAAAAATGTCTTTTTATACTTATTGAACTTTGAGGTGGTCGAACTTTGATAGCCATTATTTTATTAAAAAAATGGAGTTTTAAAAGGTGATTTTTGAAGAATATATGGTTAAAAGTTGAGAAAATTTTGAGTTTACGGGTAAAATATTTTATTGTATAAATGTGTGGTTAAAAATGAGTATGAGAATTAAAAAGTTTTGTTTTAAAATGAGATAAATAGATGTTTAATGAAATCCAAATTTATAGTGAACAATGAAAGATGTTTTTCAAAATTTAGTAGTCAAAGTTCGACTATCTCAAAGTTCAGTAGTCAAAGTTCGACTACTTCAAAATTCAGTGAACAATAGAAGACATTTTTCAAAGTTTATTATTCGAAATTTGGCCATATCAAAGTTTAACAGGTGTGATGTGGCGCCACACATGCATTTCGTCAACCATATTGCCAATTCCATTAGGGATTTAAGATAAGTCAGTGAGTAGAGTACAGCGTTTTTCAAAATTTAGTGACCAAACTCAACATTTTAAATTTCAGTGCGCAATTGAAAATATAAACATAAGTTCAGCAATCATTGAAACAATTAACTTTTAATATATCGAATATATGAAAGGAAAATCAGAATGTTGTTTCAGAAGACAAATCCCAAGGCACTGGTGTGTAACGAAATGGGCATGCGGGATTCCTCCTCATAAGCCAAGTGATAATGATATGCGTGAACCTGGCAGGAAGGATATTTTTTCTCCAGCTCAAGACCTTTTCAAACAAATACAACATTCCTCCCTAACTAGACGTGCTTGTCTTGGATTATAATTTTCTAGTTTAAGTTTCACAAGGGAAGCAATGAAAGACCACTCTCCAGACATGTATATTTGTCCAGCTCTAGACGGTCTAATCGTAAAATCTCCTCCGTAATGGCATTTTGTTGCAGCCAGCCTTCATGGCAAAATCACGAAGTTGGCATATCAATTCTTCACCCACATCCTCGCGCAAACCATAACCAGTAAAAAAACATATTGAAATCATAATCCCCGGTAACTAGTGGTGGCAAAAAAGCTCGCCGACTCGAACGGCTCGGGCTCGGGCTCGGCCCCTGAAAAAGCCCCAGCATGGCCGGGCTCGGGCTCGGGCCAAGCTCCATTTTGGGGGTCACGCAAGACAGGCCGGCCCGTGTAGGCCCATAATTAATTTAAAAAATGAAAAATAATAAAAAAAATTTAAAGCTAAAATAGCTAGAAAAAATTATTAAAAAAATAAAAAATCGAGTCGGCTCAGCCCGCGCCTTAGCGGGCCGAGCCTTTTTTTTTGGCCGAGCTCGGCTCGGCTCGGGCCCTAAAAAAGATCGGCCAAAGAAGCTCGAGTCGAGCTCGAACTTTTTTTTTTCGGCTCGAGCTCGTTGGCATAGCTTCCGATAACATAATGCCATGGCAACGAAAATTTGCTACCGCCTTTTTTTTTTTTTGTAGAATTCAATACTTTAAATGGAAAATTTCACGAAATTTCATTAGTTCTAATAAAAAATGGCAACTAAAATTATTGGTTTAATTTAATGAATTTGGGTAATAAAAATAAATTATCAAAAACTTAAAAAAACAAATTAAACGAGGTAGTAAACGAGACAAGGACCCCACCCCGCCTTGCCTTAAATGGAAAACGGGACGAGGACGGGGCGGAGAATTGTTCGGCGAGGCTGGGGGAGGTGGCCTCCCACCGCCCATTGCCATCCCTATTTTGTAGTTCTTGATTATCCTTCAGCTAAAAGATAATTAATTATTCCCATTACATTTTAATTGTAACGAAGGTTCCAAATTTTCTTATTCTGACACATATCTCCAACTTTTTTCATCACAATATTCTCTTTAGCCTTTAGTTAATTAGCAAATTTTATCTCTAATGATTGTTCCTATCTAATATTTTTTTGTCATGGAGAATATATTTTGTTGAACTTTTGTATTTATTGTTTATCTTACTTATTTAAAAATACAATGGGAAAAGTCTTTTTACCCACTCTAATGTATATTTTTTTATTTTTATCAAGGATATGATGTACTAATTAATAGAGGCTAAGTGTGAAAAGAGCAAAAGTTAAGGACTTTCTTTGAAATTAAAATGGGATGCAGTTAACAAAAAGTGTAGTGTGAATATTATTACACGAGTTTAAAATCATAAATGTAGTTAATTTTGTGGGACATTATTGTATGAAAAGGACTAATAAGCCATTGTTTGAGTCACGTTCTCATTCTTCTATTCATTTTCAATCACACATTTTTTAATAAAATAATATTTTTAATCACATCAATAACATTTCCTTCTTTTTCAACCACAAAAAAAATGCATTTTTTCCATTTTAATGTACATCAAACACACTCTAACATTAAATCAATAATGTACGTTATAGTGTGATTTTGTCATTCATTGATCATCTTGGACAAGCTTCTTGCTACTTTTGCCCATAATTTTATACTTTACTTTAATTTTCAAGTATTTTTGCCATGAAAATATTTCTTCGAATTCTTTTACTATAATGGAATCTTAGATCAAAGTCAATTTTTGATAATTTCTGAAATTTTAATATAAATTTTGGTTTGCTTATGAATTTCAACAACATTGAATTTTTAAGAAATTATTTTACTTTTCGAAGATAAGCCAGTTGTATACTACGTAGTTCTCAAAATGTAAAATTTGACATTTGTGTTCCGAGAAATGTTTCATTTCGTACTTGAGCAAATCTGTATTTTTTTTTTTTTTTTTCATCCCCTTTTTCCTATATTGGGTGTCTATTACAACCCAAAATTTGGAAGAAAATTCAAGAAACGGAGAGCAATCTGATGGAGACCAACCGAACCCAAATGTAGAGCAATCTCATGCAAACGCACTTGACCAATTTTAATCTACTAGTTTGACTCAAAACTTCGAAGAAAATTCAATAAACGAAAAACATAATGAATCACCATTAGAATATATAATGAATAGAGATGGCAATTTTCCCCGCTCGGGCCCCGCCCCATTGCCATCACTAATAATGAATGACAACTATTTTTTTATGAAATCTTTTGTCATCTCCCTCGAGCCAATATCGTAAAGTGGTATGGAGAAGTGTTGCCACTATGGTTAGCTATTTTGAAGAAATTAATCAATTTTTTTGAAAAAGAAGGCTAGACGCAGAAACTTCGTCGACACATTAATTAAACTCTTTAAATTTCTTCATTTATTTAATACAAATTTTATTTTATGCTCGTTATTAATATTTCTTATTGAAATCTTTTAAATATTAGTATTTATATANTTTTTTTTTTTTTTTTGAGAAATAGATTGATGAGATTCTCTGCAAACATAATTTTGTATACCATCATATTCGTGCTCAAAGAATATCTCGAATTGGGTGATGCTTTTTCTTCCAAAGTAACGCATTCATAAAAGTTCGAGTCAATATAATCCTTGAGTAGAACACCCTTTTTTTCTGTTTGAAAAACTCAAGTAGTTTACCACCCGAAGCCATGACCTAAAATGGTGAGATAGTTGGCCCAGCCATTTCTATCCACTTATGACCAAAATTTTGATTTTAAAAAAGTGGTTATACTACAATTTTTTTTTAATTAAAGTAAATTTTAAAACATTTGTCTCCAACTTTTCTCATTTCATTCTTATTACCAACATTCTACAAATTATTAGCACCTTATTTTCGATGACGTTACAATCCAAAAAGTCTATATTAGAATGGTGTAAAAATACATGCTTCTCATATTTCTAAATAAGTAAAAAAATCAAATTTAAAAATGCAAACAAAATATTTGCTTCTCCTTTCAAAGCACCCTAACACAATATCAAGACAAAAATTATGGGACCATATGTGCTAAATGAAAGCTATAGGATTACTTTTATTGTAATTAAAACAATTTTTTCATTTGTACAGAAGGATTTTCACCAGAATTCCACCAGATGAGAGATAAAGAGTGGGTCCCACCGTGTATTTAAATATTGCAAAAAAGGGTAGCCCCACCATGTTGTGTGTTTTCTGTAGTGTTTCTGTGGTGTACTTTTCTGTATACCCATAATAGTTCTAATTAAAAAAGTTGTGCATCAAAAGAAAAACGTGATGTCATATATTTTTGAGAGATTGTATTGCCTCTTCTTCTCTTACACTAATTTTAATTGCAATATTTAGTCTTTGTATTTATAGTACTAATATCTCCACCTTTTTGTCATATATTTATCTTTAATATTTCATTAATTAACAAATTTGGTCCCATGATGATTTTCATTCAAATACGGTGGTTACATTGTCAGTACAAAAATTATTTTTTACACCATATTTTTACATATTTTGCTTATTTATGGAAATAGACATATATAAAATGACATAAATCTATAATATATTAAATATCATATCAAATAAGAATTATTTTTTTGACGATAATATCATTACTACAATTCAATTATTTCAATAATGCATTATTTTTCGTTTTTCAATGTGTATTTAGTTATTTCTATAATATTTTACTTTTCTTTTTTCAATATGTACTTAATTTATATAATCATTTGAACAATATTATCATTAATATGATGAAGGTACATTTTACACATTCATTACCTTACTTTTTGTTTTTCAATATATTTAATTTATTTAACTATTTGAACAATATTATCATGAATTATTTTATCAACTATTTAGTTATGATCAATGTATATTTGACAGATTCATTCGACTTGATCAGATAGCAAATTAAATTCATTAAAAAAAAATTGGAGCAAAAGATGAATATTTTGAGAAATTTCTTCCAATTCATTTATCCAATGAGTGTTAAGATATAGATGAGGTAAATAGAGGGACATAATGCATATATATAATAAATAATATCAATTGATACATTCAATGCATATTACGTGAAGATAAAGAAAATGATGGTATTCATTGAATGTTCATTTCAGATGAAGAAAATGATAATATTCGTTGAATGTTCACTTCAGATCAAAATGGTAAATGAACGGAGTATTCTAATTGAGTTCCTCAACTATTTAAATTGTCTTCACGAATTGATTTTTATTTCATTTGAATCATCAAATATTTTGTTTTATTTTCTAGCACGTCAACAGATTTTAGCCAACTCTAGCACCGTGGAATCAAAGGTTATAAAAGACCTATCAACATATGAAAAGGAATGGTCCATTAAAATGACGGTAATTCGAATGGTTGGTTCTTATTCCAACAATGGTGATAAATTTGATAATTTGAGGCTCATCCTAATTGACAAGTGATAATACGTCTAATATGATGACTATTTATTTAGTAATTATATTATATATATAAAATAACATAGTATTTGATTTCTCTACATGTATATAAAATTCAACCCATGTTATTAAACATAAAAAAATTATTTAACTGAGATTCTCATTGAATAAAAAGTTCATCAAACAAACAATTTGTAATATCACATCAAGTAAGAATCATTTTTTTTAGCAATTATATCCTTACTACGATTCAATTATTTCAATAATATATAGCTTTTCATTTTTAATATGTATTTAATTATTTCAATAATATCTTACTTTTCGTTTTTCAATATGTATTTAATTTATATAAGCATTTGAACCAATCGAGCAATATTATCGTTAATATGATGAATGCATATTTTACACATTTGTTACCTTACTTTTCATTTTTCAGTATGTATTTGATTTATTTAACCATTTGAACAATATTATCATATATTATTTTGTCAATTATTTAGTTATGATCAATATATATTTGATAGATTCATTCGACTTGATTGCACAGTAAATTAAATTCGTTAAAACAAATTTTGAACAAAAGATGAATCATATCTATAATAAATAATTTCAATTGTTATGTTCAATGCATGTTAAGTGAAGATGAAGAAATTATGTTATTAGTTGAATGTTTTGGGCTATTCTAATTGACTTCCTCAACTATTTAAATTATTTTTAAAAATTGATTTTTATTTTATTTGAATCACCAAATATTTTGCTTTATTTTCTAGCACATCAACAGATAGGTTTTTACCGAGTCGTGGTTGCTCCCGCGTCATAGAATCAAATGTTATAAGAGACTTATTGACGTATGAAAATGAATGGTCCATTAAAGTGACATTAGTTCCAAAGAGTTTAGTTGAATTTTATTCCAACAATGTTGGAAAATTTGATATTTTGAGACTCGTCATAATTAAAAATGACTATTTATTTCGTAATTGCATTATATATGAGAAGTAACATATTATTTGACTTCCTTGTAGGGATATAAAATTCAAGCTATGTTATTAAAAATAAAAAAAAAATTATTTAATATAGATATTCTCATTGAATAAAAAGTTCATCCCACAAATAATTTGTATTAACTATTTTTTATATTCACGTATTTCCAAATATTATTTTTATAACACCTATAAAACATTTCAGAATCACATGATCAACTATGTCTAGTAATTACATAGTTGTGAAGCAAGAAAAACCCTTCCACCCATTCAAAATTTTTGGGGGTAAAAGAGTATTAAAAAAAGTAGATTGATTTTCAACTTGTTTTCTTTCTCTTCTAAGAGATGGTTAGCAGGCAAGCCTACTAAGATATTAGAAGATTGTAACCACAAATTTCAATGCACCAATTTTTCTCTCAAGATTCTTTACCTTTTTAAAACTTACGAAACCCAACTTACAGCCAAAGTGGATCAAGCATATTCAAAATTAAGAAAAATAACTTAGTTATCACTGTTTGTAATTAAGAAAGGAGAAACAAAATGTAAAACTAAGTTGTAATAGAACAAACATTGGAGTACACAACTACAGAACAAGTTATGAAGCCTTGTTCCTTTTGTAATTGTTGTGCCCAAGCTACAAGTGAATCCCTACAATCATACCATTCAAGTGATACAAGAGTTTGACAACTTCAAGATCAGGCATTGAACCGAATTGTTCATATTTTTCCAAGGCAACTTGCAACAATAATTCTGTTGTTTGCAGGCTTTTGATAGGAGTTCTTTACACAAAGTTATACAATCTCTTTCCTGAATATTTCCATCTCAGAAGGGCACAGCGTTTTTCAAACACTTCACGAAATCATTTCCGTCTTTCATCCTTACTTAGAAAGTTGATGTGATGAAGATGACAACAATGGCTAGCATAAATGGCGATGTTATTTAGTCTACCAGCTAGCAAGATTCTACTTCCAAGTTATTTATATGTGTTTCATATCGTCTAGAACCTTGATATTCCATATATCATCCATTACAATGAGATATCTCTTTCCTTTAGTGTTTTTAGTCTACAAGATTATCCTCCATATTATTTGTATCATTATTTCATATCGTCTCAGATTGCATATTCCACACATCATCCATTACAACAAGATACCTCCTACCATGTTTCTTGGGCTCTTAGTTAACCAGATTCTAATCCTATATCATTCGTACGATAGGAGACCTCCGTATTCCACACATCATCCATAATAATAAGATATCTCTTCCCTTTAGTGTTTTTAGTCTACAAGATTATCCTCCATATTATTTGTATCATTATTTCATATCGTCTCAGATTGGATATTCCACACGTCATCCATTACAACAAGATACCTCCTACCATGTTTCTTGGGCTCTTAGTTAACCAGATTCTAATCCTATATCATTCGTACAATAGGAGACCTCCATATTGCACACATCATCCATGATAATAAGATATCTCCTTCCCTTTAGACATGTTTTCTAATCTACTAGTCAGCAAAATTCTACTTCCATATCATTCTTAAATGATTGTTTAGTATCATCCCACCACCTTGTATTTCCATATATCATCCATCATACTACAATTTTGAGGTATTGTTGTCCATGTACGAATGTTAAATGATGCAAAACAAATTCATGGTCGTAATTTCTAATGCATAAAGTGTCTTACCGAGTCCTTCCATTCCAACTATAGAGATTAGATCAAGTTACAAGTCTTGATCTCCATCGAATCAGCATCAAGATCCACCCTAATGATCTCAACTTTGGGTGCAGTTTTTGAGGAATCAGCAAGCGATACAGTCTCGTAGATCTTTGTTGTTTTCATCGCCAAAATTCCATTGTTTTCACTGCTTACTTGTGAAGAATTTCCAAGCAAAACTTTCAAGGAACTAAAAGGGTTTCAAATAGGGATGTAATTTGTTGTTTCTTCCAGATCTCAAATATATTGATAATCTTGAAAGCAACTTGCAATTTCTTAGTGGGACAACAGGCTGGATTTGCACAAATAACAAGATGACTCGTTTAAAGAAGCTATTCATTTCGTTATCTACCGGTCAGATCTCCAAGAGGACCGTTGAAACCGCGTGCTAATCCTCTTTTTTAACAAAAAAAGCTAAACAAACAGGGTCAATGAAGTGGCATTTTCTATGGAGTGAAAAAGCCGTTTTTGATTGGCAATGTTTTTTTTAATTTTTCTTTAACAAATGTATTTTTCTTGTCATTTACCGTCTTTATAGCATTTCTCCTTTTTTAATCCCTCCCTCCAACTGTTTAGACATTTTTTTTTTTTTTGTACTATTCCATCCGTCCCAATTATATAGGCCTATTTCGTTTTTCACGCGGATTAAGAATGTGTTTGGTAGAGATTAAAATCGGATTCAAATTGAAAAACTAGGCGTTATTGTTGACTTTTATTAGACGGATGGGATCAAATAACGGCTATATTTTCAATTTTAATTGGATTTTTAGTGTTACCAAACAAGCTCTAAAAAAATTTCTTTAATGTCATTGGAAAATTATTTTCTGCTAAGATTTTTCCTAATTTACCCCTATTTAATTTTCAGTATGTAAAACTAAATTATTGTTGGAACTAATAAAGAATTTGAAGAAGAAGAAGAAATGGGAGTTGTTCCATGTTTTCAAGAAGTGGGAAATGTGTGTATTTGGATGATTTCAAGAAGTTGGCATATTAAGTGGGGGAAAATTTAATAAGGGTATATTAGTAAAGAAACACAACAAAATATTCTACATTAGGAAACAAGTCTATATGTTTCGGACAAGAAAAAAGGAAACTCAGCCTATATAATTGGANGAACTAATAAAGAATTTGAAGAAAATGAAATAAGAGTTGTTCCATGTTTCCAAAAATTGGAAAATGTGTGTATTTGGATGATTTTAAGAAGTTGGTATATTAAGTGAGAAAAATTTAATAATGGTATATTGGTAAAGGAACACAACAAAATATTTTACATTAGAAAACATGCCTATATATTTTGGACAAGAGAAAAATGAAACTCATCCTATATAATTGGGACAGAGGGAATATTCGTTTGGATTCTTGCAAATATGAAGTTATAAAAAATTATGCACATTTCTAGAATCAACCTTTTCTAGAAAAATCTAGTGATTGAATTTTTTGTTCTTTTCAATAGGGGCTGATTTTTGTATAAGAATTCTCTAGAATTTCTTAAAGACCAAGTAAAATTAAATAATGAAAAAAAATCAGAAAATTCTGGAGTTAATGTTCGTGCGAAACCCACAAAAGGTATGTAATCGTTGACAACTAATAGAATTGATGAGTTGAGAGTATCGTCCCATAGAGAATAAATTTAATTCAAATTTACTAGTTTTTTATGTGATTCGAATTATGTAAACAAATTGAGTTCGATTTTGTTTTATGTTAAATTAATTCGAGAAAGCGGTAAAAATGTGATTTTTATCAATTTATGGATAATTATATTGGATTTTGAGTCCGCCCATTGCTAGCTATTTTAATTTTTGCTTTGTAATCTAGTTTCATTCACGTGTTCTCGACAATCGATAAAACTATGATATATAATTTTCTTTTTCAAGACAAATTAAATATATCATAAGCACGAATCAAATCTATTCATAGTCCGAATTTGAATTATTATAATGCATTAAAGTTTAGATTATTTATATGATTGCACACGTGATAAGTGTTATTCTTAACATTTATTGCTCATATATTTATTTTGACGCGTTCTAAATTTATTGTGAGTCTCCCAACATTACAACATGCAACTAATTATCTAATTGGTGGCTAATCAATCAAATAATATAATGAGTATGCAAAATTAATCAAGAAAAAAAAGAAATAAACTAAATTACTAGTTTTGAATTAAAAAAAAATAAACAATAAGATTCATCTTCATCAAATACAAAATGGATCTAGCCTAACATGTTAATATATAAATTACAAGAAAAATAATAAAAAAATATCAACCGGATCATGAAGTAATTTAATAGATGTTGATGTTCAAGCCCAGAGTTTAATTTTTCAAAATCTTAATGTAATTGATCTTCAATCCTTGCTAGGACTTGATCTTCTCTCTCAAAATATAGCAATTGACCCTTGTTCTTGATGAATTTGATGATAATTTTTTGTATGAATAAGCAAGAGAGAATTTTTTTTGGTAGCAAAAGGCGTCTAATTTGGGTTCCAAAAGAATTTCAGTCGCAAAAGAAAACTGCTGATTCATCTGCAAAAATGGCCCGCACTCACGCACCGACATAACTAGGGCAAAAACCAATTGATTGGCCAAAATGTATGGGTTAACGCATATACCAAAATGAGTAACTGCCACGTCAATGTATAAATCTTCTACAGAAGAGAAAGAAGTACTGAAGTATAATCCTTAATATTATACCTCCCAGGATCAAAATCATCTGATGTATTCCGAAAATCAATTTGGAAAGATATTAAAGAGAAAATGAGAAGAAGTCAAGTTGTTAGACAAAAATATTAAGATAAGAAATAGGGAGCCCAACAAAATAAAGAATGCCAACGTAAGTAGATTTGATGGGAGATACTAACCATGCGAATCATGTTAGCGGCAATCGTAATTGTCAAAAATGGCCGGCGACTAATTGAATGCCAAGACAAATTACGCGTAACCCCACACGCATTAAAAATATAAGTGGACCACTGACTAGAAAATGCAAACAGTCCCAAAAGTGCACGCCGCTACGTCACCCCTAAAAAATAGGGACAAGTATGTTTGGGCAAAAGCCGTTCAGAAGTTCGCAGCCCATAGCGCTATAAAATTAAAGTCCTAGATTTAATATAAATAATAAAATTGGACTTTGATGACCAATTTTTGAACCTCAAAATACAGTTCGCAAATCTTGCCATTTGATGGCAAAGCGTAAAGCAACACGTGACGAAAATACGTGCTTAATGTTGTCGGAAATTCGGCTACCCCAATCAAAAGAACAAAGAAAAATAATAGAAAAGAAAAGCAGAAGATGAAGCGAGGTAT
>CAIGRM010239004.1:0-13262 GCA_903798335.1 Fraxinus albicans
TCGAAAATTGTATTGATAAAATTCAGGCCAGCTTAGAAAATAAATAATGATTTTTACTAGTAATGACTTGTAAATTACAAAAGTACTTGTAAATTACAAGAGTAAACTACAAGTCTTTTCCTTTTTTCCGTAAGGAGATATTTTAAGTATGAAATGTTGTTCATTTTTTTCTTCTTGAGGATACCTTCCTCCTTTTTTTAGGGAGGGATAAACATGTATACGTCATGTTCTTATCTTATCAGCTACAGTATCGAGCTGGGAACTCGTGTCAATGGCTTGTTCTGGTTGGTTTCTGTCAAATCGATGTACAGCACTGAGTTGAGAAGGTATGTTAAATGGCATATTTTGATTGGTTGATAAGCTTGGCTCCAGCAAGTCATCATGAATCCATCTTGCATGTGACCCCCAGTAATTAATGAACTAATTAGGGAATGAAGCTATAACATATGATTGGTAAAATTAGGAAGTGTTATCACGAGTCTATCCAAATGTAATTGATTGATTAGATGTTGGCAATGTGTAAGGAATATTCAATCATTATGTCTCCTCAATAACGACGGTCATTAGTACGAACTGACCTCNAGGGAATGAAGCTATAACATATGATTGGTAAAATTAGGAAGTGTTATCACGAGTCTATCCAAATGTAATTGATTGATTAGATGTTGGCAATGTGTAAGGAATCTTCAATCATTATGTCTCCTCAATAACGACGGTCATTAGTACGAACTGACCTCAAATACTCGACATTAAATTAGCATGAGCTTAATGCATATAACAAATTGTATTTAACGAGATCGCAGGTCGAATATCAACAAAACTCAACAATTCGGTATCAAGTAAGACGATTGCGGTCAAATTTTTGAACTTCTAGAGTTTGTGCACAAAGTGTGATTGTGAAAAGCTTGCTTAATAACGATGAGGTTATTCAAGTTATGATGGAACAATCAATAAGTGGTAGGCAGAGTGAGATGCTCAATAACCAAAATTATATCCAAGGTAAACTTGCGTAGGAACAGACCTGTGGAAAGTAGTTCGTGAAAGTGACGTAACACCATAAGAAGAAGTTGTAGCTCTGAATGAGTGGAAAATTAAAGTAGGCAAAGCTATGTTTTCCATAAAGACAACAACTGAAAAAAGAATTATTGGAGTACATAAAAGACCAGGTAGCGTTAAAGAAGCATGGGACTTTCTCGTAGCAATATTCTCAAAGAAAAATGATTAGAGAACTTCTTAAAAATAAGCTGCTCTCTGTCGCTTAATGAGAAATGACGGTAAATCAATATTTTAACAAAGTTAACCCCTCTATCGTGAGATTTCTAAATTAAATTTTAAAATCTAGAATAAGAAGAATAATTATACATAAATTGAGATCAAATTTTAGAGGCTTTATTGATGTCGTACAACGTTGGCCAGAGCAACCCTTTTGATAAACTTTGAAAATTTGTTGGCCGATCAAGAAGCATTTATCAGGCAAATATTATGTGACTCAATAAAGAAAGAAGAGAAAGAAGCGTTATTCAGCTATAAAAGAAGAGATCAATTCCGTCAATAAAATAATAATCAAATAAGGGGAGCTCAACGAAATTGCGATAAGAGAAACCAGCTATCTAAGGGATATCAATGAAATAATGGCTTGTGTTTTGTATGTAAAAATAAGGCCATTATACTAAAGATTGCTTATTTAAAAATGAGCCAATGAAAGGTAATGTAACAATCTTCAACAAACAATAGAAATATAATAATTAAGAAGAATAGAATGTTGAAGCATCCAAGATGGTAATTAAAATAGCTCAAGAGACGAAATCCAATTTAAGTCTAAATGATTAATCAACATTATTAGTGGTCCTTTTTGGACCAATGGATTACGAAGATAATTGGTTGATGACTCAGGAGAGGACAACGTATTTTATAAAGAATCTCCTTGGGAGACTCAGCCATAGAGAGGAACAACCAAACTCAAAAGGAAAGGTTTTCGAAGAAGAGTATTATTGGTAGACACCGTAGAGGATTGGAACTAACAAATTTGACTTGAGAAGCGTCTCGCTACTCGTTCAGTTGAGAAAAAAGCATTTACTGATAACTGGTCTAATAAGAGGTTAGAAGAGAAGATGCCACACCAATCAATGAACAAGAGCATGCAAAGAACCCCTTGGCAAGATGACGTGTACCAAAAAAACACTAGAAAATGATCGATAGAGTCTACAAAAAGATATTGAAATACATACAAATTTACAACTTCAAATAAGGTAATCAAGTAGACATGAGAAATCAAGTATCAATTATCCTAATCTAAAAATCAATGAAGAAGAAAGTTCAAAAGCTGGATATATTTGAAGTGGTAAAACATTTGTACTTCAGACATCAAAAGTACGTGTATAGAAAAGACTTTGAAAACACTTTCAACAATCTGACAACCGCATCATCGGATGAAGATGTGGTGAAGCTAGGTGTCCTTTATCTGATTTCGAGCTTCCTTTATACCACCACGGTGCAAATGTTGTACCATTTGAATACCTACACCTCGCTCAATCTCTACAGATGGATACCTTTTCATAGGGAAATGAATTGTTCAGGGTTACATATAAGTATCTGAAGCTCGCTTTTGCCAAGGAGAACCCGAAAATTGATGATCTAAAGTGCATAATGTCATGGAGACTTCATGGGTTCCCTCTTGCTTTCCAGATATGGATATACGAGTCCATTCCAATGTTGTTGGAAAAGTTCGTACAAGTGTCAACCACACAAACCCTCACATTCTAAATGGAGCAACAATGGTTCACGTATATTATCTGCATACCTCGATACTATACTATTTAATGTAGCTAAGGTAACAAATTTATTAATTTGCACTCATATCAACAAATTTTACTTTAAAAATTCCAAATTTATATATAATTTTCAAGTTTGGAATACGCCGGTTGATTAATATTTGCAGGTTGAAGTTGTGATAATCAAACCCTCTGAAAAAAATGGATGGCATCTTACTATCAGGGGTTAATTGAAAGGAGACGCATTACCATACCATCAACAATTGCCCGGAGCTGACCTTGTGAATGATAAAATCCACCAAGCGGTAGATTATAAATACGCGAGTTTATCTAATCCTTATTTCATGCCATGAAACCACAATATGGCAAACCATGCGTCAGTAATGAGAGAGCTTCGAATCAACTGTCATATTCATTTATTATTATATATCTTCAAATTCATAATTTACAAATCACCCATTGAACGCTCATTCCATGCAGCCACACATAATCAGAATTCTAGAGGATCTTATGACTTAATTTTTTTAGCTTTCGTGGATTACAAGTTCAGATTATTGGTTCACAATTGGAACTAAAGTCCGAAGTTAATCATATCGAACAAACACTTGAAACAAACTATCAGACACTTTTGAGAATGCTTCTAAAGGCAAAGAAGTCTGTAACGCATGCTACAAACCAATACGACAGTAATGTCAATGAATCTAATGAAGCAAAGAAAACAAACAGGAACGTAAACTAATACGAATAATTATTCTATGTACCTACGCAGCATGTATGTAAAGTTAATATTCAACGAAAAAAAATACACTACCATTACCTTTTATGTATATTATTGTTTTTAGCATGTTGATAGCCGTGGAAAATCAATCACCCATACAATTGATGGGACGGACTCCAAGATAGTCAACCATACATCAGAAATTTAGACTGATAAACCATAGAGTGAATGTGATCCGTCATGGCTGATTACGCAACTGATGTTAACGAGCAATCGTTACCAACCGAAATACATGATGACATAAACTATACGGAGGAGTACCCTATTCAGGTCGATCAAATCATAAAGAGTGTAACGTCGTTGAAAATGAAATTTGCGGATCAAGTTTTAATGATACACAAATAAGCTATACAAACATAAGAAAAACGCACATCTCGTTATATCAAATGCGGGGGATTTCACAACAATTGCTTTATATCTGGTATTTAATATTATGTGATTTCTTTTAATATCCCATTAACACAAGCAAATGTTTACCTAAGATTGACGGTGGCCAGTCTCACCTATCACACTTGCAAGTGAACGATGAATTTGAAAGAGATGTGATTGTTCAAGAATTTTTTCCTATTGAGGTACGTTAGTCAATATCATGAGTACATGAACGCGTAAGTACACGGGCCACGCTATGAAGTTGGGATTATTTATTAATTTGAATAATATATGCATTTTTTATCGAACACTAGTATACTAGTTCATGTAAAAAAAAAAAACATAGACAGCAATACACAATTTCCATATGTGAGGTTTCTAATAAGCATGCCTTAACAAATTATTGTATGTACGCCAAGATTGTCATTTATAATTCTATAACTGATAGTAAGTTTATGCCAAAATTAATGCTAACAATTTCCTCGTAATGACTTTCAGACAAGTTGTGTTATGCCCACAGGCTACAATGTTACTAACAATGTCACGAAGGTGTCAAATGAAATACTCGATACGAGTAATCTGTAGGTCGGGACATGTATGCATGTTTTCGAAAATACAAATGTATTGGTAATGTTGTTTATAACACACCCAAATACCCCAATCAATTATAGTTATTACTTATATTTTGAATTTATTCCCAATTCAAACTAACACAATTTTATTTATGATGAATTTTTTCAAACCAAAACCCTAGGTTTATATGAACAAACACCATCTACTTTATATTTTGTCTGATATGCATAATCCACTCAAAAAATAGTCTACTTATCAAGTACATTTATGTTTATAGCCGAAATACAATATAACATCGAGTACATGATGAATGCGTTTAGCGAGTCAATGGAACCCTCAAACGCCGAAGATGTTGAAAGTTTTTACGAATGGTTCAATGACGGTTATAAACTTGGCCACATGTAAGTCCGATTTAGTTTTTTATCCAATATTATTGTATAGCGTGACCATTATATTAACATGTAAACTATTTGTTTACTTATACGGTTAACAGTAAATTCAAGTTCTCACCCAAAAAAGATGCATTGAATCTCCCATTCCAGTTCGAGCCATATACAGTCAACTTGAAGACATGGTGGCACGAGCTATGTCAACCAAACATATACCTCAGGGATTCAATAAGTATGGAAAATGTGCAATCCCTTTTTTATCGTCCTTGTTTTCATAATGTATAATATCAATGATGGACACCTCATTCATTTGCAGCATGTAAATGTTTGCTTCTACTATTTGCGGAAGATGATCAAGTTCAGCAGTTCGATATCCTTCAAATGTAAAACAACTGATTCATTCTTCGGTTCCATGGTTAAGTCTGCATATAAGACATGCATGGATGATATACATGAAATAGAAAAATTCAAATCTCTTGTCGAGTATGCAAACAGGGATTACATGCATTGTAATATGCCATGGCCAGTTGCAGATCATGTCTTAATTCCTACAATGATGGACACAAAAGCGCATTGGATACTTAAGCATACTTAGGCACTTTCGCGTCAAAGAAAGGGTGTTGTACATGTACAACTCAAGCAGGTTAAAAGTGAGAGATTAGATGGTTATCGTAGATGTGGAGCCATTTGCACACATATTGCCTTGTCTCATGGTCAATATGAAGGACTGGTAGCCCAACATAGTAGATCTGTTTAAGCGTGTTGAACCACTAGCAATAAAGATTATTAGCGATATCCCACGGGATGGGCACGAAGAAGTATTCTATAAAATGTTGCATCCAATAGTGTTCCATACAACATGGTGCCCCATTCAGTATCATTAATATTATCATGTGTCTCACTCTATTATTAAAAAACACTAACATAGTAATATCATCAAGCTGACAGACACGTTTGTAAAGTTTACATGATAAAGTATGCTGATAGTGTAATACACCAGAAGATCATCTCTATGACTGATAATTTCAATGCAAACACGTCAAGGACATACATGGCTGCTAAGCTATATAAGCATGCATGCGAGAAGTTAATCAAAGGACATGAAATGAACTGCGACCTTGTACTAAGGAGCGTTAGGAGGGAAAGGAAAATGAAGGGAGTAGTTGAGAAGTGACTATCATTACTTTTGGATTCTTTTGTGTAGTTGTTCAAAATGTTAGCATCAACGGATGATCTTAAATTATGAATCACGCATAGTCAATTAGACATTTCTTTTGGTATGATGATTATCTTTTGTCTTGTTTTGGGAGAATTTGGTAACCGTTATTAATATTATCTCCACTTATGTCGTGGTTCAATGCTTTGTTTTTCGAATTCTTTCAACGTTTGAATTTTATTTTAATATTTATATTTGTATCTTGAACCATGCTCATTCACAAATTATAGGTCAGTCATGCACTAAGCATGCTACCCTAGTGATAAACATTGTAAATGTTGTTTCAAATATAGAAGTCTACAATCACTGCACTTAACATAGCATCTAGTCAATAATGCACATATGATCAGAATTATGTGACGTGCATTTAAGTTGGCAGTGTTAAACAATAGATTTGCAATTAGCAAATATAGAAATTGACATTGCATTTGGAGAATAAATGATCTGAATAAAAAAAATAATGGTGCCTTTTCAATCAACAAAAGCAAGCCACTAACAACATCTGTATTTATTATAAAAGTTTTATGGTTAGAAGAAGATTTCTACACTAAAAATCTTACACCTAGACAAGACCCCACATAGTAGCATGTATGCAAAATACCACCACATCTCAGTCGAGCAACCTATAAGTTAAACTCGACATTGACAAATTCTTCGTGGCCACCTCTGGAAAATCGACGTGAAAGCATAACATAGCAAGCCCAATAATCCTTTTGCATTTATCAATGTAACACGGAAGATAGCACTACGCCAAGGTTTTGGACGAAAAGCATTAGATAGACATCAAAACAACCTCACAACATCAGTTGAGTCATCATATTTAATATTTTAGTCGTGATCGGCTTTTACCTATCGTGCAAACGGAGACCCAATTTTACTGCAGAGATAGGGTACTTGATTGTCTCAATTTATTTTAATCCACCAATGTAAAACCACATATTGAAGTACGTAAGATTCAGTATACCAATATAATGCAATGAACCATCAAATTAACAATAGAATCGAACACAAATCATAGAACACTAAACATTGAAAAATCTACAACGGTAGAAGTTTAATCAAAATGGTAAAGTAGATAATCTAGTCATCTGACGCTCGTTTTTGTTTGTGTACATGAGTACATCACTAAGAAGTTAAGGCTGCTTGCACATTTTCCTATTGCGTCCCATGCCCCCGCACCTTCCTCTCCTAGTTATTTGTAATAATTCCAACATTAACCTCCTCATCGTTTTCTGTGGTATGCCTGATTGCCTCTTCGATCTAGGAAGCAAAATGGCATCATGGCAACTATAATTATCTTCTTTCCATTGGACACGATCTCCAAGTGGTGTGATGCACCCAACATAAGAACTGACAAAACAATATTTTGTGTGGTATGTAGAACAATAACTGTAAGGTTGATTGCACCTGTCACCAATTATAGCCAATGTGTGTTCACACGAAACCCCGTCCACATGGAACCGACAGCACATACATTCAATGCTGACATCTAAGAAAAAAAATCCGATGTCAGGTATAACAAGCATTTGCATGCCAACTTATCATACACAAATGAATCACACGAAGAGCAGTATTCCACAATCTAAAGGACAGAAAATCATAAGCAACGAACATGGATTGTTGTTCATGTACTTACATTAAGTCTCAACGACCGCTTCACATTAGTTCTCAGCAAGTTTTCTAATTTTGATGCGAGTCGAGTGAATATTCCATGCGCTACTCCTATTCTTGAAAAACCATGTATGTATTAAGTGCCTTAATGATTCAAACAAATAGTCAATACGACAGTGCTTCACTGATTCCGTAACTGATTTTATCGACTCCACGATGTTCGACGTGGTGGCGGAATATCTGTTAGTTTGCATGTGTGCTCTTGACCACTTATGGTATCCAATTTTGTCCTACATTAAACAAAACAGATAAAAGAATTTTAGTAGCGGGGAACACCAATTAGAGTAAAACTCAAATGATAAAGATAAATGTGAATCCAAAATATAATTTTCATGATTTTTTTAATCTTCTGCATAAAAAACAAGTTGAATTACAGTTAAATAAATTGCAACATGGATATATTATCATGATATGTTAACCATAATGTTAAACGAACACATCGTGTGGTTGGTATTACTTATTTCGAAATTACAACCATTTTAAAGAAAAATTGGTCTAACAACATAAAGGTGTGAAACAAGGCAAAATGTCAAGCATAAATATTCTCTTTTTCCAAACATTTGTAGACTATTAACAATAAACAAACTAAAAAGGGATAAAATGAAGTAACATTACCAAATCTGTCCCGATACCCTTTTTTTACTTATCAAACAATTTCATACGGTACTCGAAATCATGCTTTATGTACAATCTTGCTGTTGCGTTGAAAGGTTTTGTGATGTTGCTCCTGTAACTTCCATATTTTGTCATAAGGTCTTGTAGTATATGATGTGCACGGAATCCATGTGTTACACTTGGATAAACATTACTTACAGTATGTTCTATGGTAGGATGACGGTCCGATACGAAACATACATTATCCCTCTTACTGTAAGCTTCCTTAAATCGCCTAAGGAACCAGTACCATGAGTCATTGTTCTTCGAATCCCCAACACCAAATAATAGTATAAGTATTGAATCATTAGCATCCCGTGTACACGCAGTGAATAGTATCCCACTATATCACCCAGTTAGATATGTCACGTCAATGATGACCACATGTTTCTATTCTACCCACCTTCTTATGCAAGCACCTAACAACATAAAAGCATATTCAAAATGTCCGTCACCTTCAATTTCGATACTCATTTCCAATCCCCATATCCTTCTCTTCAAGCGTTAAAGTAAAATGCTAACTTACCATAAGCCACCTCCGGATAACCCATTACCGACTCCAATGCATGATCCCCTTGAGCTCTTCGGCTTTACCATACCCTAAAGTCAGTCCATATGGCCTGACGATGATCTCTAATCACAGTGTCCATTCTAGAAGCTCTTCTGCTCATCTAGAAGCTCCGAATTTCCAATTGCAATATTCAACTTGATATTTCGGCACGTACTCACGGTGGTCAGACTTATACACCCTATACTGAAAGTTGTTGCGTATTGCATATAACGCGATTGTCTTCTTCATTACATTCTTGTTACTGAATATTTGATTTTCTGTAACATACTCATCACCAGGTCTCGAAGCTCCAATAGGTTTCTAGACGATTTTATCTTTTTCCGACTGGAATTCTATTATATCTAAGCTTGCGACAAACTCGTTTATCGTCAGAACACCTGAAGATGAACTACTCACTAGATTAATAGGTTGTGACATTCCCAAATAAGGTCCAACTGTCGAGTCAGGTGCATTAATGTTTATCACATCAAATACTTCAACACATAAGGCATTTGTCGTTAACCGTTGATCCTTTTTCTTTAGCTCCAATAGGAAAATAATGAGCTGTCATTCGATATTCGTATTGGGGGCCATATTCCCACCTACGTCATACTCAATTTTTATGCCATCGGTCCTCTCATCGATCTTCATCTCCGTGGATATAACCTCAACAAGTCTCTTATAATGACAACCAACCGGTAAGAGAAGTCCAAATGTCATTGCGTTGCATGTGATGAACACATTCGGCGACCCCATAGTGCACGAACAGAGTTGTTCATGTTAAAATCACCTTCATACAAATCAAACAATAAGCGGATGTATACGATTAATCCTGTTAATTTCACAATACAGAGTTAAACATGTCAAAAAACTCTATCAAGCAACATAAACAATGAAAGTGTAAAAATTGATATTACGTGTATTATCTTAACCAATAATTCTAATGGAGGTCCTTTTATAGAATAATTGAGTATAGAAATGTAAAGTAAATACTCGAATTTGTGCGTGATTAATGAAGAATAAGTAGAATAAAAATGCACCAAATGTTTACAAATTTACGATTTCACAAACGAAAAATTGATGTTTCCAAATTGGAAAATATATCATAGAATGTTTATGCACAAATAAATTGATGAATTTGTTACATTTAAACAATTTTTCAAAGATTTGCAAAGTAACCCAACTAGTAATCAAAAAGGGATCTCTTGCAAAATGGAGAATTTATGAAACCGGAAAAATATAGACAACCACAATATATAACCACAATTGAGTTGAGATCTACAGAGTGGCAAGAAACCATATGTTGAATATTATTGTAAATAGTAAATTTATTAGTGAATGACAATTGTAACCCTACAGACCTAGAAGTTATTACCATTATATTCCTAATCCTTTACTATAAATATGAGACTTTGGTTCTCAATAAAACATACTCAAGTTTATTGGTTTCTTTCTTTTATTCTCTCTTTTTTCTACGTTATCAGTACGAAGTTCTAACCAATTGAGCTAGTAAATCTTATTTCTCTTTCTACTTTCAAATCTTTAGCCAGTTGAGATATTTTTTTTTCCTAATGAAGTGAATTAATTAGAAGATAATAATTTTTATAAGCATAATCATTCGTCACGTGTACCAAAATTAATTTGCCTTTAACTTCTATGTATGTGAAATTCATTTCGAAGTTATTCATGTATTTAACTTCTATATATGTGAATTCACGTGTTTGGTATCTTTTATATGTTAGTAAAATATTTAGTCATTTATGTTAACTTTTATACATGAGGATTTTTATTTATTTTTAATAATGCATGTTTGGTAATTAATTTTTATATCACATCTTGTTTGTATTGTAACTAATATTTTTAACTTGATTAAATATTTTAGATACTATTTTATAAACTTTAAATTGATATTTTCATCATGTTGTTGCTCCTGGAGTAGCACAACACTATAATTAATATTGTAGAAGAATAATATTTACTCTTGAATAGCATGAATTATAATTTTCAATATTTCATAAAATTTTTGATATATTGCTCTTTAAAAAATAATAGTAAAATATAACTTGCTCTCGAAGTAGCACATTATAATTCTCATTAATATTTTAGTTAGATCTTATTTGCTCTCGAATAGCATAATAATATAAAATCTAACATAAATTATTTTTTTACTTTTGAAGAGTAAATCATTACGTAATTTATTACTCTAAATAATAATACGTCATTATTCCCGCAGAGTATGATATTATTGTTATTCTGGAACGAAATACCAATCAGGCATTTAAATATTCCAGAAAAATATTCCAGAATTGTTTGAATCAATCGATATAAATCAATATTCTAGAAAAATATTGTGTTGCTCTGAAAGAAACATAATTTTATATTTATTAATGTTTTTGAAGAATATTATGTGGTTCTTTTTGAAGAATTGGAATTTAGATATTTCAATGTACATGTTTTATTGATCTTGGAGAATTTTAATTTTAATTAAAGTGCTTCTAAAGAAGCAATAATTTATTTATATCAATATTCCTGAAAAATATTGTTTTGAGGTTCTAGAAGGGTCAATATTGTGCGATAAGAAATCACAAACTTACTATTGCTAGTAATTTGTTCCTCATTAAATAAAAGAGAAACTGACGAAGTTTTTAATAGTGTTTCTTAATTGGTATATTATACTAAACTCTAATGACAATTTTGATAAACATTTTATTGAACTTCTAGTTCAATAACTTCTATATTTTTATTGTTTGACATGTCCATTAGACTCAGACCATCACTGGATCAATAATGATGTGAAAGGTGAATTCAAAAGGACATTCAACGAAAAATCTAAAAAATTCTTCAATCTAATGAATTCGCAACTTTTTAATAAGTGTTTGTTGAGATGATGATAAATGGTTTGACACTATTGTTCGTTAAACGTCTCCAATTAATTTAATTGAGAACAAAATGCTTTTAATTTCTATTTAGGGAATGTTATTACACATCGTGCTAATACATTATAACTTCACTTATGATCAGAGCTTAATTTTTCCATCAAATTATTTTGAAAGTGCAATATATGTATATTTATTCAATAGCATTGCGTTGGGAAGGAAAGTAAAGAATGTTGAGAGTAAATGCATAGTTTGAACATTTATCCCAAACGGGTGACATTTAATAATGCAATTTGCTGATTGTCAATTTGATTAGACAATTTTCTCGACATCAAGAGAAATTAATAAACAAATGCATCGTCATAAAAATCCTTGCAAAAAATCATTTGAATCAGAAGTTTGAAAGATAATTCATTTAGATGCATCCACTGACCAAAAAAATAATAGTATCTCATACGCCAACTTTAAATGTGACCAAAGAGATTTTTCCTAATAAGATTTTAACGATACATATTATTTGTGTAATTGATGTCCATAACATACAAAATATTTACCCTCGAAATAATACTTCTATATATGCATGAGATTTTTGAAGAGATCAAAAAGTGCTATTTTTTTTTTGAATTGTTATGTTACTACAATCATTAAAGGTTGATAAATATCTCACATTAAGACGGTATTATTTGAAGACATTATCGTAAAAGACAAGAATGAATTGATACGAGAATTGAAATCAGGAGATCAGCTGTACTATTTTTCCTTTGATCAAATTTTGTCCCACTGAATTTTCTTGACAAGATTTTAGCGATTTTGTAATGTATTATTCAAATGGGAGTGTTGTAAATAGTAAGTTTAATAGTAAATGACAATTGTACCCTTACAACCCTATAAATTATTACCATTGTATCCTTATAAATATGACTAGTTTTCAATAAAATACACACAAATTTATTGATTTTTTTCTTTTGTTCTCTCTTTTATCTTGTTTATAAGAGAGATCAATTTTTAAACATTGAAATTTAATCTTTCCATTTCCATTAGCGTGATGATTTAAGTTACATATACCAAAAGGGAAAGTGTATGTACAATAAAAGCGATGTTATTATAATATTGAGTAGTAAATTTGATTAAAAATTTAGGGAATAGTGTAAAATGAATATCTTTATTTCATTAAATTTGGGTTCCATTATTTCAATTTATAATGAAAGAAATAATATTTTTTTGAAAAATGTATGGTCAAAATAGAAGGATTTTTTTTAAAATTTTACGTATAATATTATTTCATTAAAGAATGTGCAATTGATAAAAATAGAGAGAAAAATAAATTTTAATTTAATGGGGCACCAAACAAGGATTATATTTGTAAGGCATATATAAATTTTTCCATAGAAAATTGGGAAGATTACCTATTCAAG
>CAIGRM010239040.1:1902-14815 GCA_903798335.1 Fraxinus albicans
AAAAAAAAAAAAAAAAAAAAAAAAAAAAAAAAAAAAAAAAAAAAAAAAGACAAAATACAATCATAATCCAAAACAAATTTCATTGGCATCACTGAACTTTTAGCAAAATCTCAATTGTGTTACTTGTCTCGAATTGTGTTACTTTTATTTCCTGTAGATTCAGTATGTTATATAAATAATTGAGATACATTTCATGACTTCCATTGAAAAAATAAAATTAACATAAAAATGGTCATTTTTTATTTGAAACCAATCTTTCAGAGAAACCTGAAAATAGACGGAAGAGAAGACAACAAATTTGTTAGAAAGAATTAATCACATTTCAGTTTTGCTACACTTGCCCACAGCTTTGTGCAACTATTTGACACGTTGCACAATTTTACCATTGATTTTAACAATATTTATTCAAATAAATGATATCGATTTTGACAACATGGTGCACAACTAGCTTAATTCATCGCATTTAGGACGTTTGTACTATATGGAAAGTTTTTGTCTTTTCGAAGTTGTACCTCACACATTTTTTTTATGACTGATGTCCAAATTTCACATAACTAATTTTGAGGAGTGGCGATCTTCCCTCGATTCACCACTCTCGTAAATCAAATGAGATCATAACTTATAAACATTTGGATCGAAAATTCAGAAAGCTCTCTTCCCTGAGAACCTCTCGTGACAGAGCGCACTATAACTGTCTCCATAGAATATTTGTCTTCCAAAATAAATGTTGCCTTGCAGCGTCGCGGGAATTCGAATCTTCGATATTCCGTAAAGAATTCTCTTACTTTACCACTGTACCATGTCTAGGATTGACAAAATTCAATTGGTCAACGATTTTGAAATTTCTTAATTGATGGTTGGTCAAGGGGGAGGGGTAATTTGTGGATAATGCTGCTATTTTTTGCTATCATCTGCAATGCATTTTAGTTAGATTGATAGTTGATTCAAGTCTTTTACTTTGTTATTTTTTCCATCCTTTCTCTACAAAAAATATCATCAAATAGCATGTAATTCACAGACAATGATCCAACTTTAGAAGTGAAGTTTTAACTTTTAAGTTTATTAAAAATGGTGAGATAATATGTGATTGAAAAGTTATGGATCTCATTAAATATGTGTTTAAAATTAATCGTTAATTTGATTTGAATTTTAATCCACAACAAATAGAAGCTAGATGTAACGGAAATTGACGATATAGACGTTAAAATCACTCGTTACTTCCATGTTAAAATCAAACAAATAACAAACAGTTTGATTACTCCATAACAGAGACATGTCAATTAAAGTAATAAGTTGCGTCCTAACCTAGGACAAAATTTTTATGCATGGAATTGCAATTTATGAACTGTTCCACCCATTATCGTAGACATATGTAATCCACCAATCACTTTGCAGTGATTTTCTGATGTGGAAACCATAAATTAGCCTCTATCATACTTAAATTTATTACTACGCACAAGACTAATTAACCTAAGTGGTTCATTATTAACCACCATCAAGTGTCATTAAAATTCCATCTTTTACAAATAATGTGAGTATGTTGTTGGCCTAAAAAAATAGATAATATTTCTTAAAGTCAACAGTGTATAGTTTGTTGTCAATCAAATATCCATTTTTTTGTGCAATTATCTATTTATAGGGTCACAAGAAGTTCTATCATCTATGGGATGGCTCGGCCATGGTTGAATAGTATATGTAGGTAGGTACTCGAATACCTCTCAAGCACAAGTCGATAATGAGGCTTGACATCGTGGTGCCAGGAAGTGAAGAGGTTCACTTAATTGCTTAAAAGGTTTTGGGAATAACGATATTTTATAGGGAAAATTGAAGGAGCGATCCCTAACATTTTCAATTTTTGCAGACTTTTACCCTAACTTTCATTTTGTGACAGCGAATGTCTCTAACATTTCGTAAATATGCAGATGTGGCCCATCTGGACGGAAACCGTCCAAGACACAATTAGTTGACCAAGAAAAGTTGTCTTTGACCAAAAATGAAATGGGTAAAATTGTAAGTTTAGATTTTCCTATTATAAACAATTAAAATATTAAATCAAAATAAAAAATAAAAAATAAACTGAAAAAAAACTTCATCACAACCCTACCCCCACCCCATAATCAAAATGAAACGAAGAAACGCCCACCTCCTACCACCGGCCGATCGGCCAGCCATCAGCTCACCTTTCGTCGTCGTTGTCATTCACCACACCACTTCTTGAGGTAAAATTGGAGACAAATAGAAGAGCGAAAAAAATAGAAATTCCAAAATTTGATTTTTATTTTTTCAGAACGCGAAAATTGATTATAAGTGAAGAAAGAAACGAAGAAATCAATTATAAGTTCCGATTCTGGTGTATATTGCGTACAGGAGGAGGCAACACCAGCAAGTGGGTAGGCTTTCTACAACTCAAGGGAAAATGTTTTTGAATGCCTGAACAAATTTAATTACGATTTTGCCCCTCCGTCGCCAGCGCCTGAAGGCAGTTCCTCGTCGTCCTCTTCTTCCTTACTAGCCGCTAAAGCCATCAGAGCTTCATCAACGTATTAAGATTAATCACTTTCTTCGGCTTATGGACAGTCACTGTTCGTGCTTAATTGGAGGTAGTTTTTCTAAGGAATTGAGATTGAATCATTTCCCCTTATGATTGGCAGATGCGGTTTGTCGTAGCGGGATAGATGGCATGAGTTTGGTTTTTGGGGGTGGGGTGGAGAAGAAGGCCGCCTGCTATTGCTCCTCCATTTCTTTTGTTTTTTTTAAATATATAATTTTTATTTTATTAATTCAAATTTGTGTGCATATGGACGAAATTGCCCCTATTTAAAATAGTCAAAATACCTTATTTTTGTATTTTCCAGGTCAACTAATGTTGTCTTGGACGGTTTCCGTCCGGTGGATCCCAACTACAAATTTACGAAAGATTAGGGACCATCGCTGACACAAAATGAAGGTTAAAGTAAAATCTGCAAAAATTGAAAAGGTTAGGGATCGTTGCTGCAATTTTCCCTAATTTATATGGGGAGGAGTTTGTACATTTTGATTATAGAATGACATTGAATTTTATTTTTCTGCATAATGTAGTATGAATTTGAAAATGAACATCTCACAACTACAAATACAAGAAAAAAATTATCTTAAAACGTTTTATTTTTTTTTAAGTTTTAATTTAAGATTTTTTTTCCCAAAAAATTAGGTGATCACATGAATGTATATGCTTAGGTCACAATTAAAAACATAATTGGTCACATGAATTCATAGGTCACAATTATATAACTTAACACGTCTTGCACACAAATTCATACATTATGTGTTGATAAATTCTCTAGTATAAGGTCACAATAAAACAAACTAAGTCAATTCACACTAAAACAAACTAACATATCACATATAGATTATGTCACAATCAGACATCATCGTAAATTGCAATCATACAAATTATATACCATAATAATTTATCAAAACAAGTCAATCACATAGTACATGATTTTTGAAAGTTTATTAAATTTGAAATCGTATTCTTATGAAACTTTTCCAAAAGAGAAAATGTTCCTATATTGGAAGTCGGGCCATATGATCATTAAGTCCATTAGCCCACCCTTGTTCTAACCTAAAGAAACTGAAACCCATATTCAGACTACCACTGAAGCCTTACTGGTAAATCCAGTTTTTCACAAATTACTTAAACGGCAAAAATCGAACCAAACCGCTCGAATCGAACCTAGCTATTTGGGTCAGTTTTTGCAACGAAACGGGTTGGATTAGGGTCATTTGGAAGCATTTTTTGTCGGGTTGGATTGGGTTATGAGTTACCCTTTAAAATAGATATTAATATTCCCAACTCGACCCGTATAGGGAAAAAAAGTAATCAAATGATTTAAAGTTGAAAAAAGACCATGTATTGCCCGAGGAAATGGTCGTAGATGGCCGGTTGACCTAGCCACTTTTTCACAATAGTCTTTGATCAAATTTAAGTAAAAAAAAAAAAGTAAAACATTTAAAGAAATCACAATATCCATTTTACCTTTATTTTGAATGTTGAGAATTTAAAAAAATGTTATAAATTTGAAAATCATTTCCTACCAATTCCCATTCTTCAATGTTTCTTCATCTCCATCGCAATTCTTCAAGGTATTTGCACCCATCTCCGTCTGCATATTCAAGATTTTTTCATTTCATTTGGTTAAATTTGAAATTTTTTGCTTATAAGATTGATGAATAATGTGTTCTTAGCCTTAATATTCAAAGATTTAAATAAAAAAATATTTTATCGTTTTGAAGAAATTCAAATTTGTGAAGAAATCGCAGTAGATTTGTTATAACTTATATGTTAACGGGTCCGGGGGGATCCCACTTTTTAATTTTGAAATGAAGGGTATTTTTTTCTTTTAATGTTAAAAGACCATTATGATTAATAATTAGTAAGTTATGCTTATGTGCTGGATAGAGTGTTTGACGGGACCATTTCAAACACACGGCCTGTATTGTTCCCAAATCAAATCAAATCAAACCCTACCCTCCTCCGTCTCGTAGCCGCAAGCAATTTCTTCTTCCACCAATCGCTCACGCGACTCTCCTCTTATGTATTGTTCCCAAATCAAACCAAACCCTACCCTCCTCCGTCTCGCAGTCGCAAGCGATTTCTTCTTCCACCAGTCGCGCACGTTGCTCTCCTCTCATGTATTGTTCCCAAATCAAACCAAACCCTACCCTCCTCCGTCTCGCAGTCGCAAGGTATTTCTTCTTCTGCCATTCTCGCCACCAGTCGCCCACGCTGCTCTCCTCTCATGTATTGACCGGCCGCCATTTATTTATCCTTTCTTCTTGGTTAGATTCTAACCCCTTTCTTCATTGTTTTTTTTTTCCCAATTAAAAGTTATGTTGATGTTGATCTTTCTATGTTGATGTCCAGAATAATGCATCTTAAATCTAAGTTCATGAACAGATACCACTTGTGTTGCCAGATTTTCATACCTGTCACCATGAATGAAGATTAAGAACAACTTAAATTCATAAACTAATTCGCATGAACGATCAACACCATTCTATAGTGGCTTTGCACCACCATTTTCTTAGATTGACCCATGTCCATGAACTTTCCAGCTTTGCTTAGACCACTGCTCTTATTTGAATGGTTGTGTAAGTATTGTTTTCATTTGTATAACACCTAATCCCTAGTCACATTCGTTTCAATCACAATTGCATTATGATTTTTTTGGGTACGCTATTAGTATTTGCTCTAGGATGACCCATTATTCTGCCGATTTTGGTAAGACTTTTGCTTAAAGCCTTAGAGAAAAGTAACTTTTTTCGTTGTTCAGTTGTTTGTTTTCCATGCCTAATTGGTATATATAAATTTGGATGACAAAATCATATACCATTTATGTTTTGACGTGAAAACACTTTCGGTGTTGGTTGCCATATGATTAGGTCAAAAGATGACAAGCACTTCATTTCGAAAATAATTGTTCTTCAGCTTTTAGGTGTTGTCATTGAACTACAAAGAACTAAATATTATGAAGAGAAAGAATGTTGGATGACGGCAATCACGTTCTTGGATTTTATTGTTATGATGTTGAGATTTTGCACTAGTACATTATATTATTGTTTGTATGTATATACATAATTTCTATACCACTTTCTAATTGTTTTGTATTTTGTCAGGTTTGTCCTCGTGGTAATGCTAATTCCATTGACGATTTTTACCGACATTTTCTCCTGTTAGATTCCTCCCGTCACAAAGTTCCTATACACATAATTTTATTCATCAATGTATTTGTTAAATTAAGTTGTTACCATTGAAGCAAATTAGGAAGCCAATCATTGAACAATGGAATGTGGGGATCTAACAGGAGAAACTGTTGCTGAAAATCATCCATGAGGACCATGACATCAGTATTACCACGAGGACAAATTTCATAAAATACAAAACAATTAAAAAGTGATATAGAAATTATGTATATACATGTAAACAATAATATAATAAGTTCAAGATTTCAATATCATAAAAATAAAATCCAGGAACGTGGTTGCCATCATCCAACCCGCTTTCTCTTTGTAATGTTTAGCTTGTTTTTACTTCAAAGTTTAAATGACATCTAAAAGCCGAAGAACAAAACATAAATCGTACACGATTTTCTCATCCAAAATTATATGGACCAACCATCCATGAAAAATAAACTACAAAATAATGAAGACAAGTTGGCTTCTCTCTCGAGCCTTAGCAAAACTCTTACCACAATAAAGGCACATGCTATAGCACCTAAATATCATACAGAAGAAAATCGCGACGTCCAGCTTGTTGGTTTTACCACATGCAATTATGTTCGAAATAGCAAATGTGATTACCAATAATATCCAGACATCGACCTAGATCCGAATTAATTGTGGATGCTCATTAGCACCATTTTCGTCAATGACATCATCATTTCCAACCGTTTGAACAACAGGTTGAAATTGAGGTACTTCACCTTTACATTTACCAACAAGAAGAAATACAAATTCAAATTAAGTTTTTGCATTGCAAATTTGATAGTTGTTGCAAAAAGTAGCTTATTGATACGGATAAAAATAGGAAAATAGGTCCGACAACGCCTGCCATTTATTCTGTTATATACTCTTCTATATAGCAATACCACCCACGATTTTTTTTCCTTTTTTACAATCTATTTTGTATCTCTCGCATTCACATTTCTCACATTTCTTATTATGGATCACATCATCATAGATATTAACCCTGGCGCTACTGATAATGTTAAGTCCCATATTGAAGAAGTTGTACTTGGAGATGGTGAAGGAGAATGAGAAGTTGAAACCTCGCAACCTGTTGTTGCTGTACTTTGAAATGGTGAAGGAGGAGGAGGAGAAGCTGGTGAAGCCTCTTAACATGTTGTTGTACCTGGAGATGGTGAAGGAGAAGGAGAAGCCGGTGAAATTCCTCAAAATATTGTTGCTGCTGAAACTAACATAAGTACCAGTGTTTTACCATATTAGATGAGGCAGTAAAGCCGGTGAAATTCCTCAACATGTTGCTGCTGAACTAGCATTTCTGCAACTACTGTAGAAAACTGGCATGATAAATTGAAGTTAGAACCTTTGTTTCATCACTGATCATATCGAGAAGTATTAAATGCAAGAAAATAGGAAATTATGACATATTCCGTCCTCATGGAGACGTGCTTACCCAAAGTTTGCGTCAATCTGGAAAGGGGGATGTGCAGTAAATGGGTCACTATAAAGCACTCCTTCAAATCACCTTCACGAGTAGGATCCACCTAATCGGATAGATGCTTGATCATCTGGTATGCATTATTTACTGTAACCAAGACATGCTCTCAATGCGGCTTTCCAAACAGTCGACCACCCCGGACCCCCTTCTCCTGTTTCATTCAAACAAATAAATCAGGAAGCTAAAAATTCGCAAGAAATATACACATTTGCTGAGCAAAGCTGAGGATCACTTCAAGCTCGTTTAAAATATGAACCTCTTTTATATAGTGTATAGTTTGCAGCTTTACATAGATCAGGATTTTTTTCGAGAGTAATTATGTGTCCCCGGAATAAGCCAAATATGTACAATACATGCCTATGATGCACATCCGGATCCTAAAAAGTCATGTGCCTATAATGACAGATGATAAGGATCAAAAACTAGTTAAGCATGAACAACTTGATAAGATAGTCATCTTACATGTTCAATAATGAAAAATTTGAATGTTTAAAGCTCGTTAACTTTGCTAGCCGGCCTTAATTAGGGTGAGCTCGAAGGGGCAACCTTTTTTCTGTAGTATCAATAAGCTACTTCTTGCAACAATTGTGAAATTCGTAATGCAAATTTTTAATTGTTGGAGAAGGGGAAGGTGAACCTGCTACTCAAGTTGAGCACCCATACTTAATTTTTATTTGGATAATTGTCAGCACTATATTGATCGCCGCATTTTCTACTTTGTTATGTTATAAAGCCATCATGGTAGACATCGCAATTTTCTACGGTACGCTATTCGGGTCTATTATAACATACATTTTTATTGTGCCGTTTGTGGTAAGATTCTGCTTAGGGATCAAGTGAAAAGCTGAATTGTATTCCTCATTCTGTTATTTATTTTCCATAGATGGTTGATCCATATAATTTTGGATGTGGAAAACTTGTACGATATATCTTTTGATGTGAGAACACTTTTGATGTTGGTTGTCATGGTCAAAAGATGACGAGCACCACATCTCGAATACAACTGTTCTTCAACTTTTAAGCGTTGACATTGAAACTTTGCATTGCAAATTGGTTTGCAAAGAACCTAAACAAGCTAAACATTATAAAGTGAAAGCCAGTTGGATGATCGCAACCAGTCTTGGGATCGAATTGCAATGCAAAGTTTCAATACTAACACTTAAAAAAGCTGAAGAACAATTGTACTCGAGATGTGATTATCGTCATCTTTTGACCATAACAGTCAGCAACCAACACCAAAAGTGTTCCCACATCAAAAGATAAATCGTACAAGATTTCCTCATCCGAAATTATATGGATTAACCATCCATGAAAAATTTAATAACAGAATGAGGAAGACAAACCAGTTTTTCACTCGAGCCCTAAGCAGAATCCTTACCACAAACGGCACAATCAAAATGCATGCTATAACAGATCCGAATAGCATGCCGCAGAAAATTGCGATGTGTACCATGACGGTTTTATGGCATGCTAATGTGACCAAAGCAGAGAATGAGGCTATCAACATAATATAGACAATGATCCAAATAAAAATCAAGTGTGGATGCTCAACTTGATGAACATTAGCACCATTTTCACTAGAAGATGGTTCACCTTCCCCTTCACCACCAAGTACAAATTTTAATTTCATAATTGTTGCAAAAAGTAGCTTATTGATACTACAAAAAAAGGTTGCATCTTGGAGCTCACTCTAATTAAAGCCGGCTATCAAAGTCAACAAGTTTTAAACATTCAAATTTTTCATTATTGAACATACAAGATGACTACCTTATCAAGTTCACGCTTAACTAGTTTTTGATCCTCTTTTTAATCATAATTTACTGAATGTCAATCAAATGTCACAAATTGTTAACACATAGACGAAAAATAAAATCTTTCACAAACTGCACAACATGTTATTTTTCACTTATGTTATTGTAATGGGCTTTGTCAACTTTCAATACCTGATCAAAAGGTTTTACAGTTATTTAATTAACTTTTGTACTAGTGCTACCTACTATTATTCTACAATTCAAACTAACAAGAGAAGTTTTGGCCAAACGACAATATGCCAATTTGGTGGAAAACCTATTCTTGAGTTAAATTCTTTAATATGCCAGTTTTAGCAAACATTGTGTGTCCATAGATTAGCAACGAGGAAGATTCTTTGTAAAGGGAAACTGGTTAGGTTGAAATATACCTAAATAGAAACCATTGAATGATTCACGTCAGCATAAATCTTTTGTTTTTTACTGTTTCTCTGCAATCCACAGATATTGAGATATATTTACCTTCTTTTTAACCTTTAAAATAGGAGTTTTTAAAGAAAAAAATGACCGATTATATTGCATCACAGTTTTTAAGCATGGTTGGGCGTGTATTAGAGCAAAAACTCACTTATTCACCCATCATGCTTCAATGTTAAAAAACTAATATTCAATTTACATAATTTTTCGAAAGAACCATAAAATATTCTAGTAGAGAAAATTAGAGTTTTATGTAATAGCTAATCAACAATGGGCAGGGCTTCACCAGTTTTTCCTCCTCCACCATCTACAACACCAATTTCTCATCTTTCATCATTAGGTACTGCAACAACTTCTCTGGTACAACTTCAATAGCACTAAGGTTAACATCTATGGCAGTAAGATCCATTGTGACAAAGGAGAGAAATCGTGGGTGGTATTACTATGTAGATGAGTATATATATAATAGAATAAATGACAATTGATCATATTGCCATAGATGTTAACCATAGTGCTATTGAAGAAGTTGTACCTGAAAATGGAGAAGGAGAAGTTGGTAAAATTGTTGTATTACTAATACCTAATGATGAAGGAGGAGAAACGGGTGTAGTAGATGGTGGAAGAGGAGAAGCTGGTGAAGCCCTGCCCTTTGTTGCTGCTGAAGGTAACATTGATTATAATTTGTTTATGCTTAATTGACTTCACTTTTTACATTTTATGAAGGCATTTGTCAAAATGTGCGCTATTACATAAAACTCTAATTTTCTCTACTAGAATATTTTATGGTTCTTTTGAAAAACTATGTAAATTGAATATTAGCCTTTTAACATTGAAGCATGACGGGTGAACAAATGAGTTTTTGCTCTAATACACAGCCAATCATGCTAAGAAACTGTGATGCAATATAATCGGTCAATATTTTCTTAAAAAACTCTTACTTTAAATGTTAAAAAGAATCAGTTACAGAAGCAGGAAATAAAAGGTAAGCATATCTCAATATCTGTAGATTGTAAGGAGAAACAGTAAAGCGCATGGTAAAAATAAGTAAACAATTAACCAAATGATACAAGCTGACTTCATATTCCTCAAATATATGAAATGAAACCCATAACTTCCTAAGCAAAGGGATAGAGAGGTGTCACTCCAAACAATAGAAAATGGTTCTAGAATTGTGAAGTAAAGAACTGTTTTCCATTCCATGAATGTGGTGAGGATAGAGGAAATGTTGGAGCTGATGGGATGATAATGGTTGAATTAGCTATCGACATTGTTAGTGTTGGATTTGGCTAAGATGAGGATTGAGACCTTGGAATTGGTGATAAGGTCAGTTCGGAAAAGCTGGGACGGTCGGGAATTGGTAGCATGTGACTTGTTAAAGGTTTGGAACTGCTAGCATTGAAAGCTAAACAACTTTAGGAATCATCGGTTAAGGTAATGTAGGAGCAATCTTGCTACATATACATTCTAGTTGACATTCTGCATTACATTGTACTATATGACCCACAATTTTATCATTTCTCCAATACTTAAAAACAATTAACAACCTCGATTTTGCCACCTATTCAAAATGTCATCCAGTGTTTTACAATATTAGATTGGTGAACATTGTGTGTCCATAGATTAGCAACTAGGAAGATTCTTTGTAAAGGGAAACATGTTGGGTTGAAATATAACTAAATAGAAACCGTTGAATGATTCACGTCAGCGTACATCTTTTGTTTTTTACTGTTTCTCCTTGCAATCCACGGATATTGAGATATATTTACCTTCTATTTCCTGCATCTGTAACCGATTCTTTTTAACCTTTAAAGTAGGAGTTTTTTAAAAAAATATTAATCAATTATATTACATCATAGTTTTTTAGCATGGTTGGGTGTATATTAGAGCAAAAACTCACTTGTTCACCCGTCATGCTTCAATGTTAAAAAACTAATATTTAATCTACATAATTTTCCGAAATAACCATAAAATATTCTAACAGAAAAAATTGGAGTTTTATGTAATAACGCACATTTTGACAATTGTCTCCATAAAACAAAAAAGGTAAAGTCAATTAAGTATAAACAAATTATAAACAATGTTACCTTCAGCAGCAACAATGGGCAGGGATTCACCAGCTTCTCCCCCTCCACCATCTACAACACCAACTTCTCCTCCATCATTAGGTATTGCAACAACTTTACCAACTTTTCCTTCTCCATTTCCATGTACAACTTTTTCAATAGCACTAGGATTAACATCTATGGTAGTATGATCCATTATTATTTATTCTATTATATATATGCTCCTCTACATAGCAATACCATCCACGATTTCTCTACTTTGTCACAATAGATCTTACTGTCATAGATGTTAACCCTAACACTATTGAAGAAGTACTGGAGAAGGAGAAGTTGGTGAAGTTGTTGCAGTACCTAATAATGAACGACGAGGAGAAATTGGTGTTGTAGACGGAGGATGAGAAACTGGTGAAACCCTGCCCAGTGTTACTGCTGAAGGTAACATTGTTTTTAATTTGATTCTGCTTAAGTGACTTCACTTTTTTTTATGAAGGCATTTGACAAAAGTTACGCTATTACGTGAAACTCCAATTTTATATGGTAGAATATAATATTTTATGGTTCTTTCGAAAAACTATGTAAATTGATTATTAGCTTTTTAACATTAAAGCATGATGGGTGAACAAGTGAGTTTTTGCTCTAATACACACCCAACCATGCTAAGAAACTGTAATGCAATATAATTGATCAATATTTTCTTAAAGAAGCTCCTTCTACTTTAAAGATTAAAAATAATTAGTTACAGAGGTAGGAAATGGAAAGTAAACATGTCTCAATATCTGTGAATTGCAAGAAGAAACAATAAAGCGCATAGTAAAAATAAGTAAACAACTGACTAAATCATACAATCTGACTTCATATTCCTCAAATACATTAAATGAAACCCATAATATCCTAAAGCAAAGGGATAGAGAGGTGTCAATCCAAATAATAGAAAATAGTTCTAATATCGCAAAGCTAAGATCTATTTTCAATTTGATGAATGTAGGGAGGGTAAAGGAAATGTTGGAGCTGATGGAATGTTAAGGGTTGAATTAGCTATCAAAGGAGGCAATGTCACCTTAGGCATTGTGGATAGGACTCTAAATAGAGCGGATATGGATCGGATCTGCCTATATCTGATCCGATAAGAAAATTTATCCAACAACAGATATTTAATTGCTAAATCCATGTCCGATTTGCAATGTTATAGGAAATCCGATCCAAAATTAATAAAAATTAGGGAAAAATTTTTGAACTAACTTGAGGCCAACCTATTTTTCCTAGCAAGCCCAATAATAACTTCTATCAGCATGATGTTCATTTTTAAAGGAGAGACACTCTTCTAATTTTCTATTGATATTCGATGTGGTATAAGGTAAAATTGAATTTCAATTCTAAATATAAATATTTCATTTCATTATTTC
>CAIGRM010239098.1:4968-20420 GCA_903798335.1 Fraxinus albicans
AAAAAAAAAAAAAAAAAGCACCAATTGTTGCCTAGATATGAACATGAAATTAATAGATGATTGCATGCTGTCCATGGACGACCAGCTGTCGGTAAATTGTCATCTACGTATTCTTCTAAAAGAATAACATCCACGGCTGTGTACATGCACTTCCTTCTTTTATGTTTCTCTACATCATCATCTGGCGAGTACATTCGGTTTCAAATCCAAAATCTAGAATTGCATATTCCTTTGAAACAAGGGTGCAATCGTCTTTGATACGTCGCCTCAACAGTTTTAATTCCAGGTCAAGATTCTAATAGAATAAATAAATGTAAATTAAATATCTTAAGTACGTAACTAAATTTATTATGATGAATTATGATGAACGAAGTTTACTAACTGCAGTATTTATATCTTGTGTTGTATCAATTATAACTTTCAATGTGTCTCTTATGTATAGATTGCTAGTTCCATTGTCCAAATATGCAATGCATAACATAATTTAAATTAGTTTTAGATAAATCAAAATAAAATTATAGTATTCAAGTTATTTAGATTGTTTACTTGGATGGATTCTTTATTACCCAATCTCTAATTATTGTGTATCTCTCCATATGATAGTCTTCTAAAAGATAACCCAAAGACTTTATCTTTTTTTCCTTTACATTTTCCTCTTTTTGTCGACCTTTCAGTGTTTTGAATCTATTAAAATGTTGAGGGATGCTTTGGAACTGGACTCCTATTAATAGGAACATCTTATTAGAGGGAAGCTATAATAGTTTCCATATTCGATTCTCAGTCTGACAATTTGTTCAGCATATTGCTATTTTTTTCATTGATATAAGATCTTACTGAAGTCAAACTGGTATTCATGTAATTTTGCATTCTAGATTGCATGTCTTGATAGTGTTGTTGTTGCCATTATTGTTGTTGTTGGAAGTAGTCATGATGCTACTTCTGTTGTTGTTCAAACAATTTTCTTTGGCTTTGAAGAATTGGTTGGTAGTGACTTTCTGATTCTTCAACAATGTTTGTTTTCAAGCTGTTGCATAAATTTGATACATCTGATACTACATACTGCCTATGTATGTTCAACATCTCCTCTGTTTCTTCTATAGTCACATAATTGGAGCCAATAGAAGTAGTAGAACTTGGGTCAGCTCCAACTGGAATATATATCATAGGATCAGGCATGCTACCTGGTATTTGTTGTGCTACATTGTTGATGTCTCCATTCACAATGCCATCTAGTATATTATGTGGATTGTCACGTAACAATGAAAGAGTTGTATACCACAGTGTTTGTAACTCTTCTTGCTGTAAAACTGTAATAACTTGAACCTGTAATTGAAATATTTAAATGATTTGTCGTGACTTTTGTTTGGAGAATGAGAGAAAAATATAATTAAATGCATTAGTAATAAAGAAATATAATTAAATAATTAAATTACCTTTTCCTTATCCAAAAATTGTCTAACTGTTTTCTCCGTCAAAAAGTTATTTGGCTTCCTTCTATGTATTCTTGGGCTCTATAATGTTTTGGATCTACGAAGTCTAAATTTTTGTCCAATCTGTGGAAAAACTTCATATATCCAATACAGAAACACCATTGAATATAAAGATAAGATACTATATAAAAACTATATTTAGATTTGTGAAAAATAAAAGAATAGAAGATGATACCTGAAATAAAAGTATGCATATTTACATTCATTTTGCTCATTTTGTTCCAGTCTCTGTACTCTTTCCAGTTGAGATTCTCGCAGTGAGTTTAACAAAACAAAATATGCTCTACGGCCCCATTGATATTCAAGGAGGTCGTTAAGCTGCTCAACCATGTCTAGAATTCTGTAATCAATATATCTTCCGATAGATTTCAAAACACACTCTACTAACATCACCTACTTGAACTTAAATTTATCCTCTTGATGTTCACAAAGATGAAATGCTTCAAAAAACATATTCATACGAAATCTCTTCGTACCATAAAAAAACTGATTTCTAAGTCGATTATTGTTGAAGTCAAGATTAACGTATACCACGTGGTAAGGTAATCCGGTGATAAGAGAAAACTCTTGCAGACTAAAGCGAGCCAAATTGTTATTTAATTTCACCCAAATTTCATTGTTTTTGCCACGATCTACAAGTCTCATTATGAATTCATGAACTAATTTACTACTAAATTGTTGTTCTTCCTCTACTCTATAAATCACTCCATATATAAATTTATGAAAATTACTACATAATAAAGATGTTTGTGGATCTGCGCTGATAAGCTCTACAAAATCTTTAAGATATCGATAATTTGGAAAATGAGTGATTGTAGTTGAAAACCACTGATTTCAAGATAGTTTATACTGCAAAGACATCTGAAAAAATTATTAAAAAAACACAATTTAATAATGGATATTCAAAATTTGATTGAAGCAAAAAACAAAGTCAAACCTATGAATATCAAAATAATCACTTAATTGAAAAGGAAACAAGACAACTTATCGATGATTCAAACCAAATATAAAAAGCACATATTTCATCAAAGATCAGCAAAAACTCACAAAAGATTCACATAAACAAATCTGATGAAATCCAAGTTGATCATCAGTTAGACCAAAGAACAAAAGCCAGAGAAATCCTTTTAGATTCATCCCAACAAAGAATGTAGTTGTAAAGACGAAATCATAGAAACATACAGAAATGTTAGAAACATAATTGCTGAAATAACCATACACAAAATGGAAAAGGAACCACAAACATAACACTAAAGTACAGATTACATTGAAGATAAGACCCACAAAAGATCTTTCAATGTTCATCCAAATACACCAAAAAGAACATATCATAAAAAAAGGGAATTGCATAAACTAAGAGAACAATTATCTTTGAATTATTATTAGTATCAGGACAAATGAGAGTATTTGAGAAGTAAAAAGAAAAATACCGAAATTATACCTTATTCATACATTATGAGAACTTTATCATATTAGTTGAATAATCAAATCTAAGGATAACCTCGCTACTTCAAGAATCAATTAATGAAAAGTATTTGCCTAGAACTTATGACTCACTTCTTAATCATGATCCAAGATTACTCGAGCATTGTTGTGGATTACAAACATATCTAACTTCTAAGTGCACGTATAGTACACATTACTGGACATCACTCTACACCACAGTAGAATAAACAAGATTTTAACTCTCTTTTTCCTTAATACAGCCAGACTGCCACTACTATCAAATCGTCGCATAACATGCATGTAAATGCATACAACCTTTCATTTCAAATAACTCATTAATGTTCCCAAGTTTATCTGATAAGAGCTTTTAGCAGGAAATGAATAATTAACAATAAACTACCATGCATACTTAAAGAAAGGAAAAAATTGAATGAAGTTTGAATCCAATGGTCAACAGAATCAGAATTGTGATAATACATAATGTTTCAATTAAATTTTCAAATAACAATAGCACATTTTTCAAAGCTTCAAAAATGTAAATTGTGCACGGAGACCCATGTCTCCGAGCGCTAGGAGGAGTTTTCCGTGCGCGCCGAGACATGGATTTCCGCGTGGACTCGATCCGTGTCCGTGCAACACGGACACGGTCTCCTGTCTTTACCCGTTTTTCCAATAGCTTTTAGTGAAAATAAGTTACCTTTTTCGACAGTGATGAGGTGTGTCGCGACGATGGTGGCTGAAAATCTTAGTTGATAATGAATGCTATGCTGAATTGGCGAGTAAATTTTTTTGCAAATATGATGAGAATGAATTGGTAAGGAATTTTTTGTTTAAAACTTGGATAGTTGAATGTGTTAATGGTTTTGTTTAAAACTTGGGTAGTTGAATGTGTAAATGGTTGGGTAGTTGAAGGTGTAAATGCAAGTGAGAATTATAATTAATATATAAGTCATATAATTGAAAATGTGTTAAAAATCAATATTCAAAATTGGTTTTAATTGAAAATAGGGGCAAAAGTGATCTGATAAAAACAATATTCCGTGCAGCACGGAGACTCCGTGCATGTTTTCCCGGCACGGGAAACCTTCTCCGTGCAGCACCGAGAAGGTATCCGTGTGAAAGCCTCTGTGAAGCCTCTGTGCAGCACGGAGGCTTTCTCCGTGCATGCGGAGAAAATCTCTAGCATGGAGGTTTTTCGTGCAGCAAGTGCTGCACGGAGGAAACTTCTGTGTGGCACGTAGGACTTCTCCATGGCACGGAGTTTTTTTCGTATTGAGAATGAAATGGTAAGAGATTTTTTGTTGAAAACTTTGGTAGTTAAAAGTGTGAATGCTTTGGCACTTGAAAGTATGAATGCAAGTGAGAGTTATAATTAATAAAATTGGTTAAAACTTCAATATTCAAAATTGGTTTTAATTGAAAATGGGTTCAAAAGGCAAAGAGATGTATTAGTGATGTGATGAAAATTTAGATGAATAATAGGTTATATTCTAGTGTCGTTAAAGTTGCACAATGTAAAAAATAGAGACAAATGGATATGAACTAAAGTATTACACTATTTAATATATATAGTGAATACATAAGATGTTGCATAGTTATAGAGCCAAACTATGTTTGGTTCAATAACTAATTCATTGGTGACATTAAAGTGATATTCTAAAGTTCATACATCAACATTAACTGTAGAACTCAAGTTAACTGGAACGAGACAAAATGAACAAAAACTATATATAGCTTTGAAAAAAACCATCTTGAAGTTACATCATTTATCCAATGCTTTAAGATCTTGCATCATTTAGTAACTTCATCAGCGGATTCATTCATTGCACTGACTTTGCCTTTGCCTTTGCCTTTGCCACCAACATCCCTTTCATCTTCATTTTCTTTGTTTTTAGAATGTTTTCGATTGGAAGCAAAACATAATTCTCTTTTGGCTGATGATTCATTACAATCACCTTGTGTGAAATGCAGTGATTTAGCTAATGAAGTTAGGGATGTACTTTCATCAACGTTCTCATGTGGACTTTTTGCTCTTGTTGAAGATGCGTCTACAATGAAGATGACATCATACTTGTATTCTTCTCCATTTTTCCGTTTCACAGCTTTGACATAGAAAAACAACTCCTCATTTGCTAAAGTGAGAATTGATTCTGGAAGGGCTGTTGTATGATGCTGAAAGAAGAAGACAATATTTAGCAATGTAAATGTATGTATGATAGTGTAAAAATAATTTTAAAATATGACTAAGGTAGGTACTTGAGTTATTTCTTTCATCAACATGAGTGCCGAGCATTGTAAGAACTTTTCAGCAGGTTCTCCTATCATTGTAGCATGAATATATCTTGAAAAATCTTGCAATTTGATAGAAGCTCTTGCTATGTGTCAATATAACATAGAATTCAATATGATATAGAATTGATGGATGATATAAGAGGTGGGAACATATGCACTGTATTCAATTCCATTCATATGTTTAGAATTATAACCTCATAATAGCACGAGCCTGAGAATATCTGCAGAATGAGTAAGAATGGATTTCATCGAAATCAGCATATGTAGATTTATTGCAGTTGTTGCAAGACATGTACCAGAAAGATTGATCATGATGTGTGTGCCTCTGCTTTTAACCAAAAGTAGTTTTGCTATGTTAACAAAATAAGAATTATATATTAGAAAAGGAATAAGAGGAAAATATATCATAGGAAAATTAAATATAAAAACGAAGTCACTTACTACAAGGAAAAGACCCTCTATATTTCTGATTTGGGTGATTTTGTGTTTCTTTGGAATGGACACTCTCGAGGAAGTTAATTCGTAATAACATTTTTTAGTTACAATGTCATTCAACTTCTGAAGATTTGTATCCACCCTTGTAACATTGATTAAAACAGTAAATGAAAATCGAAAATTGAATAAAATAAAATAAAATTTGTAGGTTGAAGATTTGAAATGCCCAAGCCTTAAATTGAATCACATATTAAAGGCATGTTGTTACAAAATGAAATTCTGTTTCTTCACAACACAAATACACCATATTCAATTTTTTATGCATGCACGGGAAAGTTCAGCTGCAAATGGAATTTGAAGTATTTTTCTTAAGTAATTACTTAACCGTAACATTTATTGTTGTAAAAGTACAATAAAGAATTTAAATTGAAGGAAGGTTTTAAGAGTAAGTACTAGGACTTTAATTGAGTAGTTTGTTCGAAAGGAACATCAATGATGAAAGAGCTACTTGGCTTTGTTGATATTGAAAGACCTATTATAACATATTATAACATGAATTGAAAATTTGTATAAACGAAATTATGAGTAAGAAAAGATTGAATGAATATATATTTATATAAATGTTACCATTGAAAGATGATACTTTCAGTTGTTTTCCAACAACAATTGGTTTCTTAGTCAAGTTATCTGAAATAACAGTACATTCTTTCTCCACAAAACCACTTCACATGGTTAACACTATTATTTGAAAGCTGGAAAATGTGGAAAAAGATTAGAAATTATAAGATTTATATAGTTTTTCTAATTATAAATATAAAAACTTTCAAAAGTAGCTGTACAAACTGATCATTGACAAGAATGACACATTGAACATAAGATTGTGATCCAAAGTGTGTTTGAATCAATCTTCTCAGTCAAATATCAATAGCTGCTCCAATGATGGCTAAAAATATCGGCAAAGAAATAAATAATTAGTAGTTGTATGTATTTAAAACAATAAGCAGTAATGGTAAAGGAAGGTATTAGAAATTATAAATGTCTGTGTTTGTGTTCATATAATCCTATAGCTGATGAAAAGGAGTAAGCACGTATGTAGAGGACAGTAGTGCACTATGGTCTTCCCGAATCTCTTGTATTTTGATTGTTCCAGAAATGGTCCATTGGAATTTACCTATACTTTCCTTAAATTGTGGTGGTGTGTATTTGATCGTTGCATTAGATATTAAATATGTTTTCGATAAAATGAATCGCTCTTCAAGAGCTGCTATGTTGGGATAAAAAATTGTAGCTTGCACCTTGTTTCGCTTTTACAACAGGAAAATAGAATGGTAATATTTTTCTTGTGCAATCTTTGATATTAAAGAGATGTAGCCTTGTGGTCAAATATATAAGGAATGAAGTGTTTATGAGCAATATACCTCTGTGTCTATTAATGTCATCTTCAAGTATCTAGTGGAACCGTTCCTGGCTGATTTACCCTTGTTTTCTAAACAACTCGAGAAATTACAGAAGACATGAGGAAATATAGAGGATGAGGAGTTTAGAAAAGTAGATTGTATTAGAATCGATGTGGAAGATGAGGGAAAATGTATACAAATATAATGTAGTATGATCATGATTATATTATTTCTACTTAGAGGAATGTACAATTCAGAGCCAGTACATTTCTGCACAAAAAGTATGGATGTTTTGGCAGATAGTACTTGCAATTCAGAAATTCAGAGTTAGTGGATTTCAGTATGGGTTTGAACAATGTGCGGTCAAATCAATCAAACAATATAGCTAAATCATAGTAAATCATATGTTCCACACTTCTATTTCATCTTGAAAACTATATTAAACTCGTATAAGACATCGTATAAGACATTTGATTACAGAAAATAACATTTGATTGAATATATAGCTTTACAATATAGGACACAAAAGAATATCTTCTCAGTTATTTTTACATCATCTATTATTATAATTTAAAAGTTCTAAAAATTATATTTTGACATAGTTTAACATAGTTGTATACCTGTCACTAATTTTTAGAAGCTTTATTTTACATATAAGAGCAGTTGAACCTAGATGCACAATCGAAAGGGGCCATACTTTCGGTCAAATTGTAGAAAATTATATTCTAAAGTGAATACCATATTGGTAAAGATTGAAGAACAAATATCTCACAGTCTTTAATAAGATGAGAATATGGAATATTTTTAGTACATTAAACATGAGTTCGGGATATAGTGCGAAAATGTAAAAAGATTCTTGCATAGCTCAATTGAAAAAAAAAACTAAAACGACCTCACTATTAGGTGAATTTAGTAAAAAAACTTAATCTGAGCATATAGTTTGATAACTTGATGGATCACTCTCAAGCAGCAGAATAGTAATAATAAGGGACAAAAAAATAAAAGCTCAATCTAACAAAGAAAAAGAAGTTTCGATAACAATGACAGATTGGAAAATACTCTAGCATATAGCACCAACGAAAAAATATAAAATAATTTTTTTACTGGCATCAAACATAATAAAATAGTATTAGTGAAGCAAACACTAAATCCGCAAAATTAAGTTTTACATCTCAAATTAAAAATTTAGGAGTATAAGATAGAAGTTTCCAAAAATAAGTTGGCAAGCAAATTATAGTTGAATAAAACTATAGCATATAAGAATAACTAACCTTATATAGCACACCTCCATGAAATGTTTGTTGGATAACAATATAGTAAACAATAGGTTATAACAATTGGTATGGAAGAAGAGACTAAAACAGATTAAGATTTACAATTTAGGAAAAAAAAATTAGTTTAGCTAGAATCTTACAAAACTGATGGGTTTATTGATAGGAATGGGTCTATTGATGGAACTTTGAATATAGTAATGTTAGTTGTATAAAAGGGGTTATATAATACTTTCAATGCAACAGTAATATGTCCATCATATAATAAGAGTTATGGTAAGGTATAGAGAAGAAGTAAAATACCAAAAAATTACATAACTACAGATAAAATTTCATGGTAAACAACGTTTTTGGTGCACTGAGCATGGATTTGACTGGAAATTATTGACAATACAACATACAATTGTCCATGTGAACATATAGGTTCTAAAAGATATATTCCAACATATTCTAAAGTTTGTCCCTGAGATTTGTTTATATGCCTAGCATGGACGTATTGAAAATTGTGTTCTTTTAAATGAAAATACTGTTTTATCAGATTCAAGTGGTATAAAAGGGATATGGGGCAAAAAAAACTTTCTTTCCACTATATTCTCCAGTAGCAATTTCTGCACAAATAACATTTCGTTCAAAGTTTTTGCATATCAATCTTGTTCCATTACATAATCCTTCTGTGTGATTAATATTTCGGAGTAATATAATAGGACAGTCAATCTTTAGCACTAATTGACGAGGTGGTATACCATTTTGGGTCAATGAATTGAAGAAGTCTTCTTGTATGGATTGATCAGTTCTATGTAATGTTTTGTCGAAGCTATAATAAGTATAAGCATCTCCTGGAAAACGATATATAAGAATACTGTTAATCTCATCAACATGTTAATTCTTTGGGACTAAAATAACTCGATTAATCATATGATGAAGATTTTTTGAATATTAATCTATTTTAGGAAATACAACATCAATTAATTTATGTAATGAAATATTGTCTTCGTCATAATGTAGAGTCATAGTGAACAAAAGCTTAACCATACCATAAGAATGTTATTTTTCCGTTCCATTTTCAATCCGAAGTAAATATTCACAGAAATGAGGATTTAAGAGAGCTCGCATATTTTGAACTTATTTTATTTTTGTAAAATGGGGCCACATATAAGAATTAACTAAACTTGATGCAATTACATCTTTTTTACTACCTCTTTGGACAACATGTAAAATTTGTCGAAAATCTCCACAAAAAAATATTTATTTTCCACCAAATGGTAAGTCGGTGTTAGTTATGTCCCTTAACATTTTATCTAAAGTTTCAACAGCCTCACAATTTATCATTGGAGCTTCGTCCCATATAATCAGCCGTGTCATTCTAAACAAATCAGCTAAAGCAAACTGTTTACTTACTGTACAAACACTATCATTATGAATATGAAGTGGAATCTTAAATCTTGAATGTGTTGTTCGACCACCAGGCAACAAGCCAGCAGCCACTCCTGACGATGCAGTTGCTAAAGCAACTAAATTTCTTGATCTAACAGCTGCAAGTAATGCACGATATAAAAATGTCTCCCCTGTTCCACCTGGACCATCAATAAAATACATATCACCAATATCACCAAAAACTTTACTTAAAATGGCATCATAAGCAGTTCTTTGTTCTTGGTTAAGACTACCAGCACCTGAAAGATCAGTCTCGAATATTAATCTCTAATTCTCCAGAAACCAATATTTCCAATATTTCATCATGCTGAATACTAACATCATAAATAGCTAATCCATAGTCATTCAAACATTTGCCAAGTGGTTCTAAAAACGAATCTATAGATTTTAATGTATTTACCTCTGCATCACTTATACTCATTTTCTTTTCAAAAATAATCTTCAAATATAAATTCTTTAAATTGGTCCCACATTTTTTTGGATTATCAGGACTGCAAAATGTTAAAATAGTTGCAAACAAACGGTGTAACGAACTTGGCATTTGATAATTGTAAGCTTCTTGCAAACATAGCTCACAATTATTATCCACTCTAAGTAAACCTCGTAATAATGCAGCTTCGTGAAAAGTCTTTACAAAAATACCATTCACAAATTTAAGATTTTCAAAAGATAGTGGTCCTTTAACATGATTTAGCAATATTCGTAAGTAATATCTTTCTCATTCTCTAGGATCTGCTGCTACAATCCTTCCAGCCACATTACCCTTTTTTTCCCTAATAGTCCAACACTTACGTTGTGCATCCCATACAAAATATTTAGGGAGTTCTCTGTACAACAATTTTCTTGCTTCATGATTAGTAACATTCATTGTAAAAAATTCGGTAAGCATGATTTTTTGGAAGAAATCTCGTCAAATAACTTTCGTAAGATTATCAGTATCTTTATATGTAACTATTTGTTTATTTTTTAGATGTAACTGTAATGAAATAACAGCTAGACTCATTTCATACATAGTAAATCTATAGATCCTCCACGTTGTTTCAGGGAGAGAAATCCATTTACCAGATTGAAATCTTTCTATTGCATCTATACTATCAAGCTTACCCCCATCACTCAAAGAGAAATTAAACTTGTCATGTCCTTTATAAATATATTTGTACAAGTATTTAATAGCTTTTATTGTTGAACATATTTCTATATAAATACTGGACAACTTTTATGATCGAACAAATTTCAACGTTAATATGACAATCGTACTTACCTAATAAATAAGGATTATAAGGTACAATCCATCTATTATCAAGAAAATATTTTCTAACCTTCACTTTCTTACCATCATTTCGTCTTCTATATTTTCGATAAGAAGCTTCATCAAAAGAAGTGTGTGTATTGTACTTATGCAGATAACGACTTCTACATGTTCTACCACTTTCCATACATACATTATTTTGATTATGTTGACGATGGGAAATAGCGACACGTGGTGCCAAGATTTTTGGCTCTTTTATATTGTAGTGATACTATGTTTCTTTTCATTAAAAATTAACATCTTACACAGGTGACATATCGTGTTACTCTTTATGAAAATAAAAAATTTAAACGGGTCCCATATTACATTATTTTTCTCTTGGTTAGTTTTTGACTTAAGTTGATTAGTCTGGTCTGATTTTGATAGCATTGAGTTATAGAGACCTTGAGCATAATTTTTGAAGGAATCTCTTCAAATAATTATACAAAAATTATTTGGAGTAAAAGCTCATCAAGAAAATTTCATCGATGGTTGTCGTCGTTATATGTCGACAATTCAAACAAAATAATTGGTGCACAAACTTTAGGAGTTAGTGACAATAAGGATGTCGATAATATAGAACCAACAACAATACTAATGTTAGTGTCGATGTACCTACTTTAGCAGTTACTGACGACAATGTTGTCAATGATGTTGTTGACAAATACCGTAATATTCCGGACACTAGTGCCAACAAATAAGTTCTTTGTGTGACTGTGTCATTAAGAAAATTTAGTTTTCCCTTATTTTCTAATAAATTAATGAAATAATAATTCGTCAAAGATTTTATTTATTTTGCATAATGAAGTGCAAATTGTTATAAACAAGAGAAAAACCAAAGTCACAAATATGACATATCATGGAACATCTTTATTACGTGGAAGATCAGTGCATTAATTTCACTTTCAAGCACAAGAAGCTATCAAATCTCTACTCAACCAACCAAGATATAGAGCTACATCTCTTTCTTCAAGCTTATATGGTTATGGACTAAAATTAGTCATTCTAAACTGCGACTTACATTTACCTTTAAGCTACAATGTTAACACCACCCATTAAATAATGTTGCTCCACATCAATTCACTCTATGTATTCCGTGTGAAGAGTTGCATCAATTGATTCAAACATATTTGTATAGGAGTCTAATGCTTCAAGGAATCGAGGACAAAATGCAACAATATTTAGATTGATTCATGTTCAACTAAGCCCATGTTTGACATCCATTATTTCAAAACTTTTTTTTTCCTACATACTCATTTTCAATCACACATTTACACAGTAAAATATTCTACACGTAAACTCAAATTTTTTCTATTTTTTAACCATACGTCTTCAAAAAATCACTATTTAAAACTCAATTTCTACAAATAATAGTTGTCAAACAAATGCTAAAGTCACAACTTTTGAATTCAAGCTTTTGACCAACTTTGATAGCATGTCACAATGATTTTAGGTTCATTAGACATATGGAGTAACGTGAATGCAAAAATCACAACCAATGCCTCACCTTGTAGAATTCCAACATTCTCAAGTTGAACCTCACATCTAAAAATGACTTCAAATTGGAATTCGAAATATAGATTGAAAGTCTCGGCGAGCTTAGGTAGCTTAAGTCCTACAATATTCAGTCATCTTTCACGTACATACACTAACGTGGAATCATCAATACATGTAACACCGGATATGAGGCGACCATCCGACTCGACTTCTTCTTCGATCAATCTGGAAATTGAAACCATGTGCAATCTATTTTCAACCTCTATCGCTTCTACAATGACACCATTTATAAACACGTATCCAAACGTAAAGTACGGGCACACCTCAAAGAAATGTGTATATAAGATTGTAGTTCAAAACTCACGGGTTCGTTGCATCTCATATGTTCATAGAAGGAACTTCCCGAACAAGCCAAGCTAGAAACAACTCTTCCAACACATAAGCTCACACGTTGTATCGATTCACTAAAAACCGACACTAGTTGATGCAACTTGGATATTAGTCATAGCTTCATCAATAAATCATTTTTCTACATTGCGTTCCCATGAGCAATAAGTACATTCTTTACATGTCCTCTTAGCAATCATGCTACAGTGACATAATGGTTGACACAATATCATTTAACGTTCTATTATTAGATAGTTTAAAATAAAGTCACCGTTTCCATCTAATCACAAAATGCAACACACTCTTCTGTCAACCAATTTAGCACAATTCTTCTGTTAATGTGGCATTTTATATGAATTTAATTTCTTTATTTATATATGAAATTTTTATTGGTAAATTAAGTTTAACATCCTTTTAAATTATAAATCGAAAGACATTGATACTGTTCAAATATATTATTATATAATTACTTATAAATTGGTACTTTTAAATTTAACTTTACTTAATTTGTTTCTTATGGGTAATTTATCCATAAATTATATTTATAAAGATTTTTTATTTGTCACCAACGAAAAATGATTCTTGTAAAGACAACTGACACCATTAAAAACTATCTTGTGAAATTGGGAAAAAGTCAAAAATGAGAAACTGACATTTGTATTGTTAAGAGAAAATTGCAGCAGCGGTATTAAAACCTTTCATTAAATAGCAGATTTTATTCAAACATTTCATTTGTATCACCAACGGTACCAAAATTTTCAAAATATCGCAGTTGAAGTCCAAATGGATGAAAACTGTTGGTTGACCAAAAATTAAAAGTTTGATCAAATTTGATTAATTTTAAAAGGGTAAAAAGGTAATTTTATATGTAAATATAAAATAACTAAAAATCGAACCTTCAACTTTAAAAATCAATTTCCCCGTAACCACTGACTGTGAATCCATTTTCCCCAAATCCATATCTCCAAATCGAACCCTTAATCGTGAATCTATTTCCCCAAATCAATTCTCCCCCAAACCGAACCCTTAAGGCCCTGTTTGATAAGTCATATTTTCCAAGGAAGTAGAAAAAATAAATTCCATTTTCCCACGTTTTACCATGTTTGACATGCCAAATTTTACCTGAAAAATTTATTCCTACTTTCTCCTCACGTGATCTATTTTCCCTCAAATCCTTGAAATCAATTTCCCGTCTCAGAGTTGGAAAAATATTTTCCACCAAAGCCAGGAAAATCCAACCACAGAAAATCGAACCCTTTCTCTCCCCAAACCTTCTGTCGACACCGGACGACGTCCGATAGAAGTAGGAAAATAAATTCCATTTTCCCACATTTTACCATGTTTGACATGCCAAATTTTACCTGGAAAATTTATTCCTACTTTCTCCTCACGTGATCTATTTTCCCTCAAATCCTTGAAATCAATTTCCCGTCTCAGAGTTGGAAAAATATTTTCCACCAAAGCCAGGAAAATCCAACCCCAGAAAATCGAACCCTTTCTTTCCCCAAATCTTCTGTCGACTTCGGACGACGTTCGATTTGTCCTCTCACGCAGCATCGATTGCTGCCGTTTTCCCGCTGAACCCAGCGGCGCCGCAGAAACGGGTAGGTATCGTAGCATACTGCAATTTGTTCGGGTTTTTTATTTGGTTTCTGTTCAGCAATTTCATCACGACTGCTTCATACACTTTGCTATCTATCCATTTCGTTTACGGGTTTTTTGTTTTATATGCTATTTATAATGGGTTTAGTTGCTTTTCGTGTTGTGTTTGTGATGTGAGTTGTTAATTTCTTGGTAATTTAATACCGGTTCTTGATTGTGCTCTGTTTTTTTCAGTGATTATTATTTTTCTTTTTTGTGCCTTCCAACAGTTCCCTCTTTATCTTTCGTGTGTGTAGTAGTGAGTTCTACAAATTGTTTTACCAATTGCTTATTATGCTCATTTTGCAGAGTCTGGTTTTAATTAAACCCCACCTTCTAGCTTTGTTTTTCAAGCATCTGTAGTGTTCATGAGCTAAATTAGTCGAGGTTGTAGGATTTGACCTTCTCTAGATCCCCCTTTTTTAATAGTTGGGGTTTGATTATGGGTATCATTGTCAGTGCAGACGGGATTCATATTTTTTATTTTTTGTCTCAATGTATGGTCTTATGTTTCTAACTATTTTTGTTCTCTAATTACTGTTTGAACTGTGTCTTAGAAGTTTCCCGGTTTTCTTCTTCAAATTTTAATTTCTCAGCTTCAAGTAGTTTTCTATTTTCAGCCTCCAATCCCAATTTTGTTTTGATGTAATGTTTAGCACAAGTGTGCTATGTTGTGCCGTCTAATGCTTTGTTGGGTTGTAAATAGTCTACGATGGAGCTAGACAAGTTAATGGATGTTTCTGGTGTCTGAATGTTTGTGGAAAAGCTTTATGAATGAAGGCAACATGTGTCCAATGGGCCAATGATATAAAGTTTAAATCATAAGATACTCATACTGGAAATTGCATATAATTATACCAAATGCATAAAACCA
>CAIGRM010239105.1:0-10323 GCA_903798335.1 Fraxinus albicans
TTGCGAAAACCCTTTCGCAACGTTCATGCGTGCGTTGCGATGTTCCATGTTGCCATAGAGGCGTCGACTTTTTGCAACGTGCATTGCGCGTTGCAAAAGATACTTTTTGCAATATGCATTGAACGTTTTGCGTTAAGGTCTACGACAACTTTCAATGCACGTTGCGAAAAGTTGGAACTCTACGACGACATCTAAGCCCGCAACGTGCACCCGAACGTTGCCAAAACTGCCAAAAGGCTATGGCAACATTTTTCGCACATTGCTATAGGCGATTTCTGGTGTAGTGTTGTTAAGTAATGACGGTATGGTTGCCATCATTGGTGAATCTTTTATTTTAAAAGTTTCAACCACATCCTACTCAAAGTAGATAATACTAATTCTTTATTTAGAGATTTAATTAAAGGATCCGCTAGATTTTCTATCGACTTAACATAATTTAGGAAAATTATTCTACTCTTGATTAATTTTCTCATATAGTTATGTCTTAGATTCATATGTCTAAATTTTCCATTGTATGCCTTTGCTAATGGCTTGACTATCACACATGATAGTTATTGAAAATGTATTCTTCGGTCTCAAAGGTATCTCATAAAGAAGATCCTTAAGCCACTCAACTTCTTTCCCGACATCTGATAACACTACAAATTCATATTCTAGTATCGGTAAATCCTTCTAATATAGTCGGGAATTTACAATATTGTAGACCTAAGTTCTTGGTTTTCTTTAATTAGCCAATAACTCTTCAAATGGCATTCCAATGTTCCTTGCTCGGATTATTAGTAAACCTACTAAGCTTATTAATTGCAAATGATATGTCTAGTCTTGTACGTTTTAAACTTGGATCAAGAAGAGTATTAAATTCTTTTATGTTCAAATGTTTAAATTTATTAATCACATTCTCAATATAGTGTTATTGACTCAAGTAGAAACCCACACTAGTTTTGTAACTTTAATACCCAATATGGTATCCACTTGTCCAAAATCTTTCATCTTGAATGTGGAACATAGAAACCACTTCAGTTTTTTGATTTCATCCATGTGATTACTCATAATCAACAAGTCATCAATATACAAGCAAATAAGGATTAAAAATTTATCACACTTTAGAATATAAACATTTATCTACACTATTATTTATGAAACCAAACGAATTAATAGTTAAGTCAAAATTTTCATGTCATTTCTTATTTGCTTGTTTTAAACCATATAACGACTTTACTAACTTACACACCTTATGTTCATTTTTGGGTAGAGCAAACCTGATGTAGGAGGGTCCGAGTCGATGCCGAGTTGTTAGATAACACGCTAATAGCTCTAAGGTATCACGAGTTAGAGTATCACGAGTTAGCAGATCGACGCAAGGATGGCAAGTGATCGCGTAACTTTGGTAGTCATGTATCGAAGCTTTTGAGAATAAAATCCTAATTGAAGTTATTTTTGCTACCGGTGCATATGTATCAGAATATTCTATTGCTTCCTTTTGTTGATACCCTTTAGCTACTAATCTAACTTTAAAAGTATTAAGAGAACCATCAACATTGTATTTTCTCCTAAACACCTATTTATATCCAAAAGGTTTCGATCCGAATGGTAAATCAACAAGTTATCATGTATGATTAGACATAATTGAATCCATTTCATTTTTAATTGCATCTTTTCAAAAAATGCTATCACAAGAAGTCATAGCTTCTCTATAAGTTTTAGGATTAGTCTCCACTTGTAGAATGAAAGACATTGTTCTTACAACATTCTTCTTATTTTCTTCTACTAGGTAAAACAAAAAAGTTGAGAGCTAATTTCATCATTTCATCAAGGGCCTAAAGATTTCTCAATTCGAGTTCTTTTGCTTTTTCGTAGTTCATAAGATTTATGAACATTTTTAGAAAATGTTTCATCTTGTGTTCCACCCGAGCTAGAGATCTTATTGTCAGTATCCATTAATTCATTACCCGAGGGTAGTGAATTCCCAAAGAACTCGACATTACTTGATTACTTGATTCAACTATTACATTGGTCTCCAAATTTAACAATCTATATGATTTGCTATCACTAGCATAACCAACAAAGGCACACTTAATGTCTCTTGGACCCAACTTGGTTCTATTAGAGTTCGTGTTCTTATAATATGCAAGACATCCCGCGCTTTGAAGTATCCAATATTAGGTTTTCTTCCTTTCTACAAAAGGAGAAACATTTGTATATTTTGAAGGAATTCTATTTAATATCCTACATACACTCAACAATGATTCACCACATAAATTAAACTGTAACTGAGCATAAGTTTATATAGTATTTATCATCTCAAATAAAGTTCTTTTTTTCCTTTCAACTAAATTATTTTGTTCGGATGTCCTAGGTGTAGAACATTGATGAATTATGCCTTGTTGTTCACAATACAAGTTAAAATCACTAGAAAAATATTCACATCATCTTCTTAGAGTTTTTATTTTCTTACTTAAGTGATTTTCTACTTCATTTTTATATGCTTTAAACATATCAAAAACTTCATGTTATTAAATAAATATAAGTATATCTAGAGTAATCATCTATAAAGGTAATAAAATATATATTTCCACATCTAGTTTATATACCATTTAATTCACATATGTCCGTATAAATTAATTCTAAAATATTAGAAATCATATTTATACTTTGATAAGGTTTCTTAGTCATTTTAGATTCTACATATATTTCACATTTAAATGCATCATTTTCATTATATGATATGAAGTCACATTTTAGCATTCTTTTCATGATACTCTTACCTATATGATCTAATTTAATATTCCGTAAAGTAATTGAATCAATCAAATGAGTAAACTCAACTTTATTATTATTTAACTTGTCAATGGTATAAAGTTTGACCATTCTTTTACTAGAACAGCCTTTTTTAACAAATTTTTCATTTAAGGATAGTACAAGTTTACCAAACTCATAAACACTTTTTATGTCCGATTTTCCTAAGAGATTACCACTAACTAAGTTTCTATTCATTTCAAGAACTTGTAGTACATTTGTTAAAGTAACGGGTTTTCCCGGAAGTGAAGATGCTCTCTACATTTCCTTTTCAAATTACTTTGGATCGGACTTCATTACCCATTTAAATCTCTTGATCTCCATCCACTTCATAATAAGTCTTGAATAAAGACGTATCATATGATACATATACAGAGTTGCACATGTATCATATCACAAACAAGAAACTTTTCCCTTGATTACATTTATCTCGCTTACGGTGGCCACAATATTGTTTTATTTGATGGAGTTCACTCTTCCTTCGGAGTTGTTTTGCTTTCGGTGTTGACGTTCCTTTGCATAATGTCTCGGTTTCTCACATACAAAGCAACCTCCCTTGGGCTTCTTCTTAAACTTGTTAAAGTTTTTTGAATGTTTTCTCTTGTTGATTTATTTGAAGGTTTGGTCTTCTCTATGGCATTAGCTTTTGAATTCCCTTCATAAGAATTGTCATTCTTAGCTTTTGCTCTTGATTCTTCTTCAATTCGAGGATTTTTTGCACTTGTTTCAAAGAATAATTTTCGAAACTATGCATTATTTTCTTCCGATATGCTTACCAAGTCCCCGGAAGTTTCACAATAATTGCTCCTACTTGGAAAGATTCCGGAATATCAATTTTGCCACTTTCAACTTGTTGACCAGAACATGTAACTCATATACTTGGGGAAGGAGGGGAATGTTATCAAGGAATTTCAAATCAAAATTCCTTGATATTAAGAATTTCTTTATACTTTCTTCTTCGGCTTTATACATATTTTCCAAAGCATTCAATATTTCTCTTGTCGATGATGTATTGATGTAGAGATCATACAATAGGTCTAATAACGCATTGAGAATATGATCGCATCATATGAGTTCATCCTCTTGACGCCTTTGTCTTTCCATTCTTACAACTTTGGTATCTTCATCCGTTGGATCTGCAAGTGGTGCCAATTATGGATCAAGAATGTAGAAGATTTTCAATGCCGTTAGGAGAACATTCAACTTCTTGCCACCTTGTAAAATTCATTCCATCAAAACGGTCCAAACGAACAAGGTCTCGATTCATCAACTTAATCGTAGCCATGGTGGTTTCATATTCTCCATTGCAGATTATCGTTTGAGAATGTTGGAATTAAAGCTGCCACACAAGGAGTTGGAGAAGAAACAAAATAATATAATCAAGAAAAAATAGAATAAAAGTTGAAGGCTCAAATACGTAACCGTTGTCATCAAACGATATTTGCCCCCTCTTGGATTGAATTTGATACTTAAAGGGACTTTTGACAAATTGTTTAAAGGATTAATCAATATTTGAAAATGAATAAACATTTAAGCACTAATTCTTTCAAAACTCAAGAACACACAAAAAAACTAGAATTTTGAATATGAAATGAGAATATTTGCCCCCTCTTGGATTGCATTTGATACTTAAAGGGACTTTTGACAAATTGTTTAAAGGATTAATCAAGATTTGAAAAAGAATAAACATTTAAGCACTAATTCTTTCAAAACTCAAGAACACACAAAAAAACTAGAATTTTGAATATGAAATGAGAGTTTTTGATATTTTCTCCTTTTTGGAATGAAATATGATATCTCAAAATTGGTTTCCAGTTGTTTTGTATTGATCATTAGATATCTATTTATAGATCTCAACCAATACTATACGAAATGGTGCTAAACATGACGAAGAGTAGCAATTTTTCATCCAAAAAGACACCAAATTTTATTTTGAAAAATCAGTTAACAGCGAGTTTTAACTCAATACGACCACATAGAACAAACCTATGCGGCCGCATTGGTTGTTCAATGATAGGGCTTACAATCCTTGCAAGCCAACATGCGACCACATGCCTCCATGGTTTATGCGATCACATAGGCCAAAGTTTTGGCCCTCAATTTTATCTTTTGTTCTACACATTTTTTATTGATTTTTGAACAACTAATCTACAACTTGCTTATATGATTTCATTTAATTAGGATCATAACTATATATTCACTCACTAAAATAATTTTACGTATAAATCGAAAAATATTCCTTATGTTTTAACCATACATTCTAAAAAAAATCACATTACAAAATCCTTTTTCTTTTTTTTTTTTCAAAAAATGGGGTTCAAACAAACCCTAAATAAGATTTTATAATTAAAGAAATAATATGAAACTGAAAAAGGCTTTGGTTCTACAATGAGCATAGGGAACTGGACCAGAATCTACCGGTTCTCATGACAAAGTATCGAAAACAATTATTTCTTTAAAACCAATACTGAACCGACTGGTTCCCATTCAATTTGATCGTACGCGTGAATTTTGTCAACCCCTACTTCTAAGTAGGGAACATGGAGAAGGGTACTCCACCTTCCCTTGAGGCACATACTGAGCTCTCTACTCAAGCCATTGACTTATTCTAAGAATTGCGTGGACTACGAGACAATAGTTAAAGATACGACGCTCGATTCGTGAGAGGAATCGTATCGAACCCGAGAAGAATGATGTAGCCTAAGATGCAAGAAGGCTATGAACTTGGAATGGTTTTGTTACTTCACTTTTTAATTGTGACATTTTAATATAACTATGATCAAATCGATACTCTGTTTAAGAGTTTATTTCTTTAATTATGTCAGTTTATTTAGCCCCTATTTGGTTTAGCTAAAAAAAAAAATTTGATAAACAAAGTAGGGGCTTAATTTGTCAAAATTTATCATTTTTTAGGAGTTTAGGCATTAAAATATTTTTAATTAGGTTAAGCATTAGATAATGAGAGTTGTAGCGGATGCCTAATGTATTGGTTTGAATATGATTAAATTAAATTCTAAATTTGAAACTAATACTCTATAGAATAATGATATGTAGATCAAAATACATTTAAATAGTATTCTAACATTCTAAGAATTAATGAGTTTTGATTGTCTACAATGATTTTATTTTATTTTTTTCAATTGTTTCAACTCCTCACTACATTGAAAAGAAAATTTCTCTGTATCATCATTTTCACCTAGACGAGTATTGAATCCTAAAAAAATATTACTAAGAAAGAAATGGAATGCTATTAATCATGTAAGACCATAATGACTAGGAAATTGATGAAGAACAACGACTACAAAAAATAACCGATTTCATGACAAAAAATTGTTGTCACAAAAATTGAGATTTTATTGCAAAAGTAATTTAGCGACAACAAGGTGCTTGGTGCAGGCATTGACGCACTATATGAGTCACATAATGTAATTTGCAACAACTTTCATTTATTCATTGCTTTAATAAATTCGCAACATTATTTGTTTGACGCGAAAAGTATGAAATAGCAACAAGATATTTATAGTCATAATGTCACAACAACGCATATATGTCGAAATATAATTAAAAGGGCGACCAGTAAATTTGTCGCAAATTTGTTTCTAAAAAGTTAATGTGAGAAATATGTTTGTCGCGAATATTAGTTTAAATGTATAATATTAAGATACTTGTTGCCATAATGTCCTCACGACGCATATATGCCACAAAAAATTAAAAAGACCACAAGACAATTTGTCACAACGATTGTTTCTAAAAAACTAATGTGAGAAAAATGTTTGTCACGAATATTAATTTAAAAGTATAATATTTGTTATCTATTCTATTTTGCAACAATACATTCTTGTAGTAATATATGTTTTATAACAAGTCATTTTTGTCACAATTTTTTTTTACAATGTGTTTAATTCGTTGCATAATATATTTTAAAATATTTAATATTTGTAGTACAAATTATTATGTAATAAGTTTTGTTTGTTGTTAAATTCATTTCGTAACATAGGAAGTTTGTCTTATCATCATTTGTGCAACAATGTGTAGTTATTGCCTAACTTATTTCGTAATTATTCTCCTACAACATAAAAAATTGTTACGCAAATTATTTTTTGACAATGAATATTAGTTTATTCATAAATCAAATAGTATTTTCGCTTCAATGATGTATAGTTATTGCCTAATTTATTTTGTCTATATTTATATAGTTTTTGGATTCTATTATTCAACATAAAACATATAAAATCGTTATAAATATTATTTTGCGACAACGAATATTCGTTTCTGACAATTAGTGTTTGAAACTGAATATATATTACAGCATAAAGAATGAAGGAATAAGGTTGTTCAACACCTCATCCAAATCAAAGTCCATGTTTGCATGCACACAATTGAGTTCATCAGCCTCAAAAATAACAAGTGAAAATATATACAAGTGTAAAAGTAAAGGCAAGGGAGGAGAACCTACAGTAGGTCGACCGATCCCCACTATAAACATATTCCACATAGTCAAAATCGACTCTAAGGCAGGTGCAAGAGGCGGTATATTGGTCAATTGTTGGATTTGTGCTCTTAAGAGGTGAGTAAGCTCGACGTGACTATTGAAGAGACGAATTTGAGGATATCTCCAATTAGTGTTGAATGGGAATTGGCCCTCGGAAAGGTTGAACTAAGAAGAATTGAGACTTCTACCCGATGTTGGAATTCCTAAATTTGGGAAAGCACAAAGCGACTCTAGAGGTGAAGAAGACAAATGTATTATATTGAGCTAGTTCGTGCATCTCAAAGACGTACCTAAAGATGTCCACTGAGAGAGGGATTTTCCTTGCTAAGGTAGACGTATACAAAGTACGACACCTTCCTCCATGCCTTAGGATTTATTTGGCTACGAATGAGGTGTAATTCATTGAAAATTAAGACAAAAAAGGGATGGATGGGGGAATCGAAGACCACCATCCATAATATCTTTATACACAGCAGCCTCACGGGAGTCGGACTCGGGAAGTCTCTCTTTAGGCCTAGGGACTCTATAAACATAATTGTCAGCACGGTCGAATTTGTCAAGTGATTTTTCCAATTTACTTGGGGAGTTATAAATTCTATAGCAGTCTGGAATATCAAGAACAACCGCCTCCCCGTCAGATCACCTCTAATTTCTAAATTTCGGTTCAAAGACTTAGTTGAGCCAATATGTTTTTTGGGAGAACTTGGTTAAAAGACATGAAGTTCAGCAGAGTAGGTCGGGCTATCGAAATTTTGGAGAGATCGATCGATCCCACAAGGGGGGCTGGATGGCTTGCTGTTCAACTTTTAGTAGGTTGATGACCAGCAATTTATTGGCAGGAGTCAACCTACACATCCGACGATGGGTCGGTCAACTTGTTCACCCTCTCATTTCCACTTTCATCAAAAGATAAAGTTAAACGAAGGATAGAGGAAAAAAAATACCTTGAGAGTTTAAACGAATAAAGTTTCTATAATTTTTGCAAATGGGGAAAGAGAATGAAGAATGGAGGTCTCCACCCCTTTATATAGATGATAATTTTTCAAATGGAAATTTTTCCCCAAAATCAAACCCACCCTTGAGGTACCATTTGTACAATACTACTATTACCCTATTCCACTGGGACCTCTCGACCTACTTATGTTATACCAATTGTTGATACATCATGCGTTGATTTCAAAAATTAAAAATTAATCAATGTGGCAGAAGTGAAAACGCTACCCCTTATCGATATTATACCAATTGTTGATACATCATGGGTTGATTTCAAAAATTAAAAATTAATCAATGTGGAAGAAGTGAAGACGCTACCCCTTATCGATAAACATCGACAAGAGGTAGAGGGACTAGTGCTATTAGATGTCATCAATAATTGTCTACGATGGCCAACAAGGTGAGACTATTCAATAAATGTAGGTCACCCCATTTTAAGCCGTCTACTACTGCAAGACCCTCTACTTGCATGCTAGGCTATCTACTGCTATAAGACCTCTACATTCACGTTGCGATGTCGACTACTATGAGGCCATCTACATTTATACTAGGCCTTCTACCATTGTGAGGCTGTTTACCACTATGAGACCAACACAACACTTAACCATAATAACATCCTTGAGTTGGATGGAAACCATTCAACGGTTGTTATCGACACAACCAACTGTTGGATAGGTGAAGGTCCTCCACTCAAAATGTGGGTGGTGGTGGGAAGTACTACGTGGGACATGTGGCACGATAACCGCCAGTAATTACATGGCTTTAGACACCTATAAATACTTCTAAGGTGAGGTAGGTATGGGTCTTGAAATTTTGGCTATTTGAATACACATTCTATCTTTTCTTCCTAAGTCTATGTCTTTAAATCCTTTACTATTCTTATGCCGGAATTATAATGAGGGAGAAAGCCCCAACCTCATTTTGTAGATAACATTTGTTCATCAGAGTAGTAGAAACACCTTGTGCAGCCTGGGCACGGGGTTTTGTTTCATAAGTATTTCATTGCAACTCAAGGATGTTTTTATGGTTAAATGTTGTGTTGGCCTCATATTGGTAGACTGCCTAGTATGATGTAGAGGGCATCGTAGTGATCGACAAGTCAACGTGGATGTAGAAGGCCTCGTAACAGTAGAGAACTTAATTAGACGGCTTAGCATGTGGTGCTCTACATAGAGTGCCTAAGTAGTCTTCATCTTCTTGGCCATCGTAGAAATTATTGATGGCATCTAATATCAAAGAATTTATGCAGACTAAATATTACAGGGAAAAAAAACTACAATATTCTACAAGACTGTATTAAAGAAGTTTATTATATTTATGCAAATATTTTCAGATTAAAGTTTTACTAGTAGACCAATGCTTGAAATGACTTGTACTAAAGGCATAATGTTCACCTCTTCTCATGTTGTGAACACTTACATGCTGATTTCAGAACGAGATTAGCAAATTTTCTCCACAAATTCGAATAACACATTACTTAAATTGAGGAGTCTTCGCACCACATGTAATTATTTGATGTGTACCATGTCCCTAAGAACCTGTTATTGAAGTTACCAGGTGAGAAGAATCCTAACTCAAATGTTTATCCCTCATAAACTAGGATCTGCCCATCGCGAATAGTTTGGTTTGCAAACAGTGTGTTGACCTCAAACAATGTTGCCAACAGATGTCGGGCCCACTCGTGCACACGCGAGCTTGATCCAACACGTTATTGCCGATCGACGGTCAGGATGGTTCCAAAATCTGAACGTGGGAGGAGCTCAAAGACACGAGACATCTCTGTTCGAGCCTCCAGCAAGATAAATAGAATATAATTGTATAAGAAACCAATCGATAATGAGCACAATTTGTGGTAGAAAATATGTTGTAGAAGTACACTTTATGAACGAGAGAGAGATATTGCTCCAAGTGTGTATATTTTCATCATCCCCTTCTTGTATTACATGGTGGGAGTATTTATAGTATTACAAATGAAATTGTGACCTTTGGATCAATTTACACGTGGTCTCATCTCCTCGACCAAGACATCAAGTCCTAGCTAT